>JAHBCN010000511.1:176472-341635 GCA_019359885.1 Listronotus oregonensis
AAGGTGACCACCCGTCCCTTTTTGGCCGGGACATGTTCCTTTTTTTGAGATGTTGCCCCGTAAAAAAATTCCCGTATTGCCCCTTTTTTCTTTTATCCCGTTTTGTACCGTATTTCTGCGTGAAAAAATTTTTTTAAAATTTAAAAATTTTTAATTTTAAAATTTATATTTTTGCGGATCACAACACTGCAATGTTTCACACCCCCGCGCCCCCCCCAGCACCCACAAAATCGGCATCGCTAAGAACATGACAAACGAAACATTTCCGTCTCTTTCGTCTTTATTTTGCTGCTGTTTAAAATAACGTGAAAATAAAATGCAGAGACAATCGTATTTCAAACAGCTATCTATGTATCTGCGTGCTGCAGCGCGTCGAAAAGTGCAAATTGTAAGCTTTTAAGTTTTTAATCGTTTGACAGTGCGCTTTAGTTTAGTTTGTCGCTATTTTATTCGTAAATTAGTCATTTAAAATTGTTAAAGAGTAGTTATCAGATTAGAAACTTAAATATGGATGCACAGAGGTAAGATTAACTATTTTTATCTAAACAAAATAATTTTGACCAATTTGTATTCTATTCTGCAGAAATCCTGACAAAGATGTCGCAAAAAAGACGCCGATGTATTTTTAATGCCACTCTAAAAAAATATCCCTTCATCAATAAACATGGGCCAGTTTATTCCTACGTAAAATGCACTCTGTGGGCGGCGAATTTTTAAGAAATAAGGAAATAATGACATACAACAACATTTAGAAACTGTAAAACACAAGTCCGGGGCAAAAGCTGTGTTGCTTCACAAAGTATGGAAATTTTTGCACCAGTTCAACATTGGACGAAAAACACAAGAAATTGTGCGCATCTGAGGGGACATGGGCGTACCATTTAATTCAACATAATCATAGTTTTAGGTCGGCTGATTGTACTTCAAAGCTAATAACTTCAATGTTTGAGCCAAAATTTTCATCTGCTCGCACAAAATCAAATTCTATCATTTGCGAGGTCTTGGGATCCCTAGCAATTGAGACAGTCAGAACAGACCTAAACAATGTCAATTATGTGACTATATGTTCTGACGCATCCAATCATAAAAATATAAAATTGTTTCCGATTTTGGTGAGGTATTTCTTACCGACTGTAGGGATTCAATTAAAAATATTAGACTTAAAATCCCTCCCTGGGGAGACAGCTAACATGGTTAGTGAATATATAATTGGTGTAATTGATAATTATGCCTTAAATAGCAAGGTAGTGGGGTTGTGTGCAGACAACACAAATTCAAATTTTGGTGGGGCGGCAAGAAGGGGTGTTAATAACGTATATACTAAAATAAAACAAAAATTAAACAATTCCGAAATTGTTGGTGTAGGGTGCATGGCTCACATAATAAACAACTGTATCAAGACAGCCTCAGATGTTTTACCAGTGGATGTTGAAACATTCATTTTAAAGATTTTTTACTTTTTTAACACATACACAGTCAGAGTTGAAAAATTAAAAGAGTTTTGTGATTTTGTCGAGGTTGAACATAAAAACTTATTAGGCTATAGTAACACACGATGGCTTGCCCTTCTCCCTGCCATAGAAAGAATTCTTCAGTTATATCCTGCCCTAAAATCCTATTTCTTTTCGCTATCCAAGTGTCCACAAATAATTAAAATTTTTTTTGAAAATCCTGAAACAGAATTCTGGCTACTTTTTGTCCACAATGCTGCGGCACTGTTTCACAAAACAATTCTTAAAGTTGAAAATAGTAATATTTCGGTCATTGAGGCAATACAAGTATATAAAGAATTAAAACTTAAGATTGTTAATAGAAAAGAACAGGAATTTGTTCCCTTAATTTTAAAAAACATGCTGAACAATGATGACCTTAGTTATAAAAAGCATTCTATTGAAAAGTATATCTTTGAATTTTATTTAACTGCAGAACAATATTTGCAACAATGGGAAAATCCTGAAACAAAAAATTTAGAAACCTTTCAGTGGATTCTACTTAGTGAAATTCCTCAATTTTCTCACATACAAGAAAGCCTAGCATTTATAAAAAATTCAAAAATCAGTGAGGATGAATTATTTGATGAGGTAACCATTATCAAAGAATATGTTAGTGATGAAAAGTTGGGAGAATGGCAAGCCAATAATATCGGCGTTGGTGCCAGGTGGGTGCAAATTTTCGAATTTTGTTCTAAAAATAAGTTACCTTACAAAAATATTTCCGTGTTGGTGGAATACGCTTTGTGTCTGCCTGGTACTAACGCCGAACTAGAAAGAGTCTTCTCCCTGGTTAATAATATGTGGACCAGTGACAAAACTCCTGAAAGAAACCCTAAAATCCATGATAGTGACGAGGTGTAATTTTAAAATGACATGTTCAGAGTTTTACAAAACTTTGTTAGAAAATGAAAGTGTTGAAGGCAATAAAAAGTGATAAAAAAAAAATAAATTTGGAAGGAATTTGAACAAACCAGTCAAATTTTAAATTTTTTTATGTATATTTTTTTATTTAGTTATTTTGTATGTTTATATAAGTATAAGTAGTTACTTTATTGTGTTAAAAATTAACAAAAGTTAATTACTTTATTTGTATTTTGTTTCTGTTACTTTATTTGGTTTTGAATACATTTTTTTTGAAAAATAAATAATCTGGAAATTAAAAAATATGTTATGTTAATTTGGCATTGGCAGGGGGCCGCTAATGAGTAATGACCCCCCTTAAGGATCCCAATAATTATAAGCCAATCATAAAATTTAGTAATTCTAAAATTAAGTAAACTTTTGTAGTTTTAATATATTAATAAAAAATCCCCCCTAAAGGGAAAAAAAAAACCTATGTTATTTGGGGGTTGGGGGGTTTTTGGTGGGGGTTTGTGTCCCTATTTGCATTTGAAAAAGGTGGTCAAAATCTAAAAAAAAAATTTTTTTTTTTTCAGTTTGCAAGAATTATTATATAACCTGTGCCAGAAAGGAAAACTTGCAAATATCCTAAAAAGTGAGGACCATGAAAAGAAAAAAAGTTGTATAAAAAATTCCTGGGGCATATTATAATACTGTGGTTTGACCTTAAAAAAGGCCTTAACTATTTTAGGTTCATTTGACTTTTTTTTAAAAAGGAAAGTTTTTTTTTTTGCAGAAACTACCGTTACAGAGTTATTGGGTTTGGATTTTTCTAATAAAACATGGGGGTTTCATTTAAAACGACAACGATCTCGAATTTAAACCCTCAGGGCACTTAATCAACTCCGGAAACCATAGAATGTTTTTATTATTTTTGCCATTTTTTAGTTAATTTACTTTGTTTTTTGGAGTTATTTTATAGGTTCTTTTGATGGCCCAGTAAAAACCCTTTATACTTTTTGATGCCGATTATAAGTACTGTTAACTGAAGGTTTTATTCGTTTTCTATTTTTCAATAAAAAAAGGGGGTTTCCCATTTAAAAAAAAAAAATTGGGCTTAAAATATATTTAAAGGGACCATATAGGTTTAAACCGGGCACCATAAAATTCCGTTTTTATACAGTTGTTTTTATTGCCTTTAGTTATGAGATGAGATTACTTGGGGGAGAGGCAAGGGGGGAACCTACAGACTCATCAAGGGTCAAATAACAAACCGCAGGGTGTTTTTTTGGGGAGACCAGTCTCTCAGGGAAAGTCCGGCCCGTGAAAACGGGGGAAAGCCCCCGAAATTTTGCCTACAGCAACATAAACCGGCCAGGTTCCACCCACAAAGGGAAGATGGGGTCAAACAAAAAACCCCCTCCCCGGGGTGAATCTGTTGGTACCCACGGGTCAAACCGGACGGTGTTGGAGGGAATATAGGAAGAGGCCGAGGGCGAGTTTTCCTTCAGCATGGGGATTCGCAACCATATTTCGCAGAGGTTTGCTATTAAGAAGGTAAGATCTGGTTGATCGGACGCACACGAAGACAGTTAAAATATTTCCGATAGTCAAACAGTCTTAACACTTTCAATCCAGCCGGGCAATTGGGAAAAACCCTCTGGGAAATTTAGGATGCGCTGACCCAAAAATTAAAACAATAACATAACTGTGGATCCTGGACATCGGTAGAGGGTAAAGAATCCGCAGACCTCCTTTCAAAAGGGGGGGGAAACAAAAATTCCGGGCCGGGAAACCGGTCATCCGGGGTTTCTTCGAATGACCAAGAGTTTATATCGCTTGGACACAAAAAGAATCCGGTCTTGCATGGACTTCTGGGTCTCAGACACCGAAGGCCTTCCTTCCACCGAACCAACAATGTCGTCAAAATACTGGAGCAACGGGTACACCTTAAAAAATGGTGGGACTTTAAAACCCCCAATTTTCCCCAAAAAATCGGCCAGGAAGACGCCGAGTGCCGCATGTGCAAGGAGGATGAATCGCAGACCACTGTGTTCGGGCCCCGCAAGGGACGATAAAATTGCAACCCGACAAACACCATTTCCCGGGGGGGTGAAGATTTTCTCCCAAAAGGATTATCAGATTTATTAAAAACTGGACCGGTGGGAGAAATATAAAAAGGGTGGACCACAAACACCGATCGGTCGCGGTGGAAGGGTGTTATACCCACTCACTTTAACCCTTCCTAAACCTACCTAGTTATGAGATATTTAGCCATCTTCATACTTTTGTTACGCCCAGTATACAGGCTTTTTAAAAAGTTAAATTTGGTACGTTGAAATAAATATGCATTGTTTGACTATGCACTTGTTTTGTATCGCCTTTTTTTGAGCAAAATAACTATTACTTTCAAATTTTAAATTGGACCACTGGTTTATGTTCACATACTCTAAAACGATAAATCATTTAGAAAAAAAGTGGGTAATACCCTCTTCTGGATTACCCCGTATACATATACACCTTATAATTTTTTAAAAAGGAATTGGCAATAGAATGATGAAAAATTAAAACGCAAGTCCCAGAAAGGTTTTTAATTTCAAAAAAAGATATTAGGGCGACGTTTTTGTCTGCGTGGGATTATGCTGGCATACATATGACAAACGTGACAAAATCACTTTATCAACCATTCCAAGGAAAAAAAAAGTTAAAAAAAAATTTTAAAAATAAAAAAATACACGAAAAGAGTTTTCTTAAGGCGGATTTTAAACGGAGCTATTTCCCTAGTTTTGTTTTTAAAACAGTAGGAATATACATGTTTTAGTATTGAAAACCACGATGAAATTCAAATTCCACCAAACAGACCAAAACTAGATTGAGTAGCATGTTTTGTTTTAAAATATTTTAAATATTTTCTGTGGTTTCCACTGGTTTTTATTATGCCATTACGTGTAAAGATATTTATTGTGACGTGCGGGTTTTTTATAACTCAAAGTATTGAGCGTAAGCAAAAGCGCCGTCTACTGCCTACCTTTTCTTACTAGCGAACTCAGTTTACTATACAGAGTGTCGCAAAAGTAATGAGACACAGAGCATCAGCAGATTCCTGGTCTCATTACACGAAATAATACAATTAACGTAAACTTGCCTTATCACAAAGTTGATAATAACTAAGATACAGGGTGTCAAACTTTTAATTTTGTTTTGGTTTTTTCGTAATAATTTCTTCACTAAAAGACATAGCTTTACAAAATTAGGGAATTGAGGGTCCTTCGAGGAAATAAATTCAAATTCGTCCATACTTTTAATGTTGCTAGTAGAGGGCGCCAGCTACGGTCAACCGCACGTATTTTAGAAGGCATATCTTTTTTTGAGCTTGAAATATCGATCTTTTTATTAAAAAAGAAATTACTATAATCCCCGCTGCGTCAAAAATGTATACCTTATTTAAGTCTCTAGGAGCAACTGTATTCGAGATAAACGCACTTTTAAGGACCTCGGAATTTTCCTATGGAAAATGGGTTTAGGCCAATTGTTTTCAAACTTTGCAAAGTAATAGTTTTCAACACGCTGATAAAAAGTCTCCATGGGCACAAAACCCGAAAACCCCCCTAATACCCCCAAAATCAGCCTTAAAAGTCATTGGAGATTTGGAGATTTTTAAGGGTAATTTTGGGGGGGTTAAAGGGATTTTCGGGTTTTGTACCCGTGGAGACTTTGATCAGCGTGTTAAAAACTATTACTTTGCAAAGTTTAAAAACAAATGACCTATTTTCCATAGGAAAATCACGAGGTCGCACTTTGGTATAGAAAGCCCATATTTTGGCCAAAAATAAAAAAAATAAGTTGATAATAAAAATATTTAAATGCATACAAGTTAAAGCTTAATACTGACTCCACATAAAATTATCAAGTTTGGATTCATTTTCGAAGTAGGCTTGGAAATATCTTTATCGGCATTTGTTTTTAAATGGCGGATTGAAATTGGCGTGTTAGTTGCTTAATATTTTTAGTGGTTTGTTCCCGATTTATTAGAAAAAGCGAAAATTTGTAGTAATTTCCTAAAATGGTTCTTACTTTTTTTTTAATAATCATAATATACAAGTCGTACAAAAAGTATATAATTTTTGTTTGTTTGATGTTCGTGTGGACCAATAAATCGACTTTAGCCAGCTTTAGTTATAATTTTTATGTTAATATTTTTGCTATACCTTCTACTTTTTGATATATATTTTTTTCTGCGGCTAGGTGCGGCTGCGCTGTAGATACCTTTTTAAGGGGACTCATATACATTATATTAATTTTTGCTCCGGTGTACTTCAATTCATTTTCCTAACTTTTTATGATAATAACAATAAGTATGGTGCTTAAAAAAAAATCCTAAATTATGGGACAGTTGTTTGAGTGTCATACCACAAAAAAATTAATATGGCTGACAAAATTAGGGGAGAAAATATATATATAAAAAAAAAATTAAATCAAATATTTTTATGTGAAACAGCAATTCTGAAGGGAGCATGCTATCTGCATTTATTGAATTTTTCTAATAATAAGAAAAAATCTTTCGCCTGATAAGTAGGCTACTGTGCGGATTCATTTTGCCAAACCATATAAATTCAAATTTGTATTTTTTTTTTAAATAAATAGGAAAAATAAAGATTTAATTAAAAATACAAATTGGTATCGTCTTAAGTCATTTTAATAAGTTACTGGCTAAAATCTATGTTCACGGTTTAACACGCAAAAATAAATTTTGAAGTATCTTCTTGAATTCTCTGTTTTTAAATGGATATAAATTTGAAAATCAAGAAAATTTTTGAGGGTTGGTGTTCGGAAGAAAACCCTAAATTGCGTTGTACTGCTTAAGTGAAATACTGAAATATACCACGACAAGTTCAAGCAAGATTTCTACAATTTAAGTACAAATATTGCAGCAAAATGGAAGAAAACTCATAGAAATAAAATAAAATTTTAGAAAAGTCTATAGCTTGTGGCTAAACAAATATACATTGTTCAAAGTACTTAATACCGTATCTACAACTGTAGTACAAAATAGAGGTCGACCATCTTCAAGTTTCGATAACAAATCGTTAAGATCACAAAGAAGAGATGCTTTGGAATTATCAAAAAAAATTAATCACAATCCCAACTTAATCGTAAAGGCTGCTGAGGTAGCAGCAAAGCAATCTGGAAAACGTGTTTGTCCCTACTTTTAAAAGAATCGGCGAAAAGTCCAACAAGACCCACAAAGATAAGACAGTCTTTATCAACTAAAACGCCAATACCATACTCTCCAGAAGAGGCCCCAGCATTTCTTCTTGACAACAACTTAACTAAACAGCAGTATCTGAATATACGCTTAGGAAATAAAGAAAGACATTCAGATATTTTTCCTGCATATGAGAAGATCTTAGAATGCAAAGAGGAATGTAGACCAAATAATGTAACAGTTTTGGAAAACAAAGCATCAGTTCCAATTAAAGATTTACTAAGTCATACTCTTAGTAGAATTATCAGGCTACAAGAAGATGTAATTTTAAATTTGTTGGAGAGTAGAGAACAACCATCTATGGCAGCTACCATGGTCCTAAGCTACGGATTTGATGGTAGTTCCGGGCAATCTCGTTATAAACAAGAATTCAAAGGCTTTTCGGGTGACGATTCCAGTATTTTTGCCACCACACTTATACCTCTTAGGTTAATAAGCAGCGATAATTATTGGCTATGGAACAGTCCCACACCTCAGTCTGTTCGGTTTTGCCGGTAAATTACTTTCTATATTAACGGATACTAAATCGTCTCAGGCTTGTCCTACATGTGGGGCCACACCAGCCAATTTTATAAAAATTACTGACTTTAAATCGCCCAAGTTTACTCCCAATCCAGGAAGTCTTAAATATGGAATCAGCCCACTACATTGTTGGATAAGATTTTTGGAATTTATCTTACATCTTTCATACCGAATTGAACCAAAAGAATGGCAAGTTCGAGGGGAGACCAACAAAAATATCCTAGCTCAACGAAAGTCAGTAGTTCAAAAAGGATTTTACGAAAAACTAAACTTACACGTGGACAAACCTAAGCAAAATTATGGTTCAACTAACGACGGCCATACGGCCAGGCGAGCTTTTCAGAACCGGGTCGTATTTGCCGAAATAACAGGAGTTTTACTTAAACTAATTTTAAAACTGCGAACTATTCTCATTGCACTGTCCTGCCAACTTCCCATCGATGTCGATAAATTTGAAACACATTGTTTTGAAACAGCAACTCTTTATATGCAATCTTAACCCTGGTTTCCCATGCTCACACAAAGTGTTAATCCACGGAAAACAAATTTTAGAAAATTGTTTGCTTCCAGCAGGATACCTAGGTGAAGACGCGGCGGAATCTAGAAATAAACTCTATAAGCAAGATAGACTTCATCAGCAAGAAAATCTGACCGTTTTAGCAATCTTAAAGATGTTTTCTGTAGGGCCCTCGATACCTCGGATCCAATAATTTCCAACTACAGCATTCATACCAGAAAATCGAAGCTTAAAACTAAAAGGTTACCGGAAGAAGTTATTGCTCTCTTAAAACCACAAACACTTGAAAGAACAAATCCCGGAGAAGACATTAATTTTGAAGAATTAATTGACGATGGTCTACTGGACTTAAATCAGCTGGAAAACCTAGTATTGAAATCGGAATTTTAAGTTATTTATTTTTAATTTTATTTTAGATTCTGTTATTACATAAAAAGTTTTGAGTCTTAGTTATTGTTATTCGTGTCGTTTAGCTTGGGTGTAAGAGTACCTATGTTATTAAATGTTACAAAATACACTTTTTTACTTATAAATCCAAAACCCATTAAAAAATTTTAAAAAAAGTTCACTTTCATATTTCTGTTTAATATTTAATTAAATGTCTTTATTTTTAGTTGTATATCACCAATATTAGTAAAAATACTGTAAATATATCGTCAAATGACACATTTACCTGACCTGACCTGACCTAACCTGACCTCGAAAAAGCCACTGAGGTGCGTAGACAGCAGCACAATTATAATTTTATTTCTGCACGCTTATAATTATTGTTTATAAGTGTTCAGAATGTTTTGAGATAAAAAAACAGAATGCTGTATATAATATCAAAAGGGCACGGGGGGGGGGGCAGTTAAAAATAGGCTCCGATGATATTTTAACGCTTTATATATTTTTAAATTTGTTTTATGTGCGATTAAAAACAGTTTACATTGAAAATATATTTTTGGCCAAAATATCGGGTTTCTATACCACAGTGGGTCGTTTAAAGCGCATTTATCTCGAAAACAGTTGCTCCTAGAGACCTAAATAAAGTATACACTTTTGACGCCGCGGGAAGTACAGTAACTTCTTTTTAAATAAACGAGTCAATATAGTAACCTTTAAAAAGGTTATGTCATCTAAAACAAGTATGGTAGGCCGTAGCTGGCGCCCTCTACTGGCAACGTCAAAAGCATAGACTAATTGGAATTTCTCGCCTCAAAGAACCTCCAAATCCCCAATTTTGTACCGCTATCTCATTTAGTTAAGAAATTATTACTAATAAACAAAAACAAAATTAAAAGTTTAACACCCTGTATCTTAGTTATTATCCATTTTGGGATAAGGCAAGTTTACGTTAATTACATTATTTCGACCTAAGGAATCTGCTGTTGCTTTGTGACCCATTGCTTCTGGGACACCCTGTATATCTAATAAAAGTCCATTGAGGCCTTAACGTCGTCCTAATAGATCCCCGATCTCCCAGACATACTTTATTTTGTGAAAGGCAAACCGTGGGGCATTGAGTAGTGTTCATACATGTACTTTGATCGCCTGCTTCCTGCTAAGTTGGGTAGACGGCCAATTTAAAGGTACCAGGTGAGAAAGGTAAAAGTAAAAATAGGATTAACTTACCTTAAATTGTGATGGCTGGTCTGTATATATACTTTGTTAAACATTATTACAAGGTAATATTTAACACTGCTAGACACTTTTCGCCATAGCTTCAGGTGCTTTAAAACTACCAAAACTTTACTTACATTCTGACGCTTAATTTTTATATATGATACTTGGAGAAATAAATATTTCAAAACAATATTTTCTTAGCCAGACAAACTCTAAGGGCCAAACATCCCCTCAGACACAAAAAACATTCAGCTCTAAGCTTGGGTGCGAGGTAGTATGCTTGCGTTTTGGAGCGAGTAAGATATTTATGAGAACTACTTTCCCCCTCTTAAGCCGGAGTCTCATGCATCCGATTTCCGACGATCCGATCATCCGAAAGTATTTTGATTGGTCAGAACATTGTGGCGCCACATGTTCTGACCAATCAAATACTCGGATGATGTCTAACTGCATAATCTAACTAAGCCCGATTCAGTCTACTATGTGTGTGTGTATGTGTGTGCGCCTAACATACAATATTCAGTATCGAGTCTGTAAGAGCTACGTGTAAGGGATGCAACTGTTATGCCTGCTACATAGGTTGTTATGAGTAATAGAGAAATACTTGCAGTAATCAATAAAATATCATGAAAAAATTATTAAATTGTCTGTTTTGTAGAACGTCTGATGAGAGCTTAACATTGTTTACAAAAGAGACTTTAGAAAAGTGTCTAATAATGTTAAAATAAAGAAAGATACATTACTGAAAATTTATAGTGTAGTTTTGCCGTTAAAATTGTTTGAGTGGTTATCACAGACATTGTTATAGGACATTTATAGAATTAATGAAAAAATATTACCTAAAAAAATTGGCAACTACAGAAACTAATTAACGCTAAAAAAGCCAAATACGTCGGTAAATATTTTTAACTCCTCGAATCTATCCTTTAAAAAAATTATTGTCTGATCTAGGATTCTAAAGTAAAACATTAATTTATATTTGATTTTGGGGTCTACTAGAACTTTATCATTGTGTTTATATTAAAATTATGTTGGTTTTCTTCTTGGACGAATTGTATTTATTGGTGGGAACTCTACGTTGAGTTCGTGAGCCACTAATATCATTCAAAGCTTTTACTAATACCATTTTAAAGTGTTCAGCCGTGCAATATTCTGTAAACTTATCAATTAACTTATTTTAGAAATTTATGCAGATTTCATTATTCATTGTGGGGCTCCGCATCATTTTGCTCAGACCATTAACTTCGTTTAAAATATCGAACCAAATTACTACCGAGCAAATAAATTTAGAATTTTGAATGTTCAAAACAAGCGAATGAGCTTTGTGAGATGTAATGCAATCCCATTTCTATGAATTACCAGATATTTCCTGCAAAGAATCAAATATTTTTTCCAGGTGATACCGTATTGGTTTAACTGCATTGATTTTGCTAGTCCATCGCAAGGCACTTAAACCTTTTAATTTTAAATCTAGTAAATTTTTACGAATTATCGACCACCTTTTTGTAGATGATAAAAAAAACGTAAATTTTTTGAATTATATTTACGGTTTTGTGCATAATGCTTGCTGCATCGTTTACTACCAAATTAAGACTATGAGCCGAGTATGGGACGTAAACTGCGCTGTTATTGATGTCCAAAATTTTTTTAGTAGTCACTTGTATTTTCCACGCATATTAGAATTATTATCATCATCGTGACCGCGTAAGTTTTAATTGTTGAGATTTATAGTCAAGGAAACGTAGCACAAAAATAAGCCTTACGAGGTAGTGCAGTAAGATGGATTTGAATGCGGTTTTTGCATTCGATTCATATGAACGTCTACAAACTTTGTGAACAAATTAAATTAATGGGAAATGAAAAACTGCCCCTGTACAATAAAAAAATTATACTTTCGAAATGCATTTAAAAGTTTGCAAATGCAAAAAATGTATAACTAGGTAAATAATGACGGAAATAAGCCCGAATTTGTTACTCGGGGGTTTTCGAGGTCGCTAAACATGAATATGAAATTATCAAGTGCCTACAGAGTACCTGGTGCGCGGTAAGGATTATGTAAAAATCGTCTTCTGGAGTTTTACGACAATTTCTCCGAATATCAGCCCAATTTCTTTACTCAAGAGATTTTTGTTGTTGCTGAACAAGAATATGGCATTAGCAAGGGCCTGCGGAGACCTGGTGCGCACTAAGAATGGTGTAAACGTCTTCGTCTTCTGGAGTTTTACGACAAATCCTTCTAATATCAGCCTAATTTTGTTACTTGGGGGGTTATCGAGGTAGCTGAACACGAATATGATATTGACAAGGGCCTGCGAAGTACCTAGTGCGCGCTAAGGATGGTGTAAATGTCGTCTTCTGGAGTTTTACGACAAATCCTTTTAATATCAGCCCAATTTTGTTGCTTGGGGGTTATCGAAGAAGTAGAAGAATGCAGTGAAATTGATAAATGAATTATTTTTAATATGTATTAAACTTTATAAAAAAATATTTTTTATACTTAAATATTATTTAAACAATTTTATGAATAAATATTATAAGCAGAAATTATAATTTTAAACTTTTGAGAAATTGCCACAAAATTACAGAAGACGACATTAATACCAACCTATCCGGACTCCGGGTACCTCGAAGGCCATGATCTAGTACCGGGTACTGGAATACGACATTTTCACCATTCTTAGTGAGCACCGGGTACTCCGCAAGCCCCCCACCAACCACAAAAACCCCCGAGAATCAAAATTGGGCTGATATTAGTTGGATTTGTCATAAAACTCCAGAAAACGACGTTTACACCATTCTTAGCGCGCACCAGGTACCCCGCGGACCCCTATCAATATTACATTTGTGTACAACGACGACAAAAACTCCTTGAATACCAAAATTGGGCTAATATAAGAAGGAATTGCCGTAAGACTCCAGAAGACGACGTTTACACCATTCTTAGCGCGCACCAGGTACTCCGCAGGCCCGTGTCACTATCATATTCGTGTTCAGAGACCTTGATAACTCCCAAGTAACAAAATTGGGCTGATATAAGTAGAATTTGTAGTAAAAGTCCAAAAGACGACGTTTACACCATTCTTAGCGCGCACCAAGTATTTCGCAGGTCCTTGTCAATGTCATATTCGTGTTACCTCGAAAACCTCCAGAGTAACAAAATTGGGCTGATATTAGGAGAAATTGTATGTACGACGTAAAAGTCCAGAAGACGACCTTTACGCCATCCTAGGTGTGCACCAGGTACTTCGTAGGCCCTTGATAATATCATATTCGTGTTCAGCGACCTCGAAAACCCCCTAGTAACAAATTCGGGCCTATTTCCATCATTATTTACCTAGTTATAAATGTTTTGTAATTGCAAACTTTTAAAGGCATTTCGAATACCATTTTTTTTGTACAAGGGCAGTTTTTCATTTTCCATTAATTAAATTTGTTTACAAAATTTGTAGACGTTCAAACAAATCGAACGCAAAAAACCGCATTCAAATCCATCTTACTGCACCAAAAATCCCTCGGGCATTTCTTCGTTTCCTCGACTATTAATTGTGAAAATAAATCCAAAACACATTTATATGTAATATAAAAGTGCATTCCAATTAGAATAAAAACAGATCAGCTATAAATTTAAAATAAAATGACTAACGTAAATTAAAAATATCTCTCTATTTATACCCTTTACTTACCACCGTTATGTCGGTACAACCGATCATTTTACTAAATTCTGCGCAAGTGTTTGCTTTGCTATGGAATCCGTAAAATTTCAATTTTCACGGTATCCCACTATTTACTTACCAGTATTGTTTTCCTTAATAAATTAATTTTACCCGTTTACTTTATTGTAAAAATGATATTATAAACTCATTTTAAATTTGACATTTAGGAAATTTAAGCTAACACATAAAAAAATTAATACATTTCCCTTTACATTTATAAACTCATCAACCATTTTTAATGTTCTTTTTCTACTACCTATTCGTAGACAATATATATTTATGTAATATCAGCAGTTTTAAATGATATACTTACACTTTACTACAAAAAACCTATTTTTTTAAACTCAACCAACGCCTTTGGAAATTTGAAACCTTGCTTTCCGTAAGATCAGCGAAGTTAGGCAACGCTGAGCACGGTTATTAAGAATAGCCTGAGAGCTGGCACCAGTTTTTGGGTAGGTATTTGAGGCAAGCTGAAAACTTGTCATATACTTCTCCTATTAAACCCCAACACGGAACTGCAGACCTGGCTGGTGAGTAGCGGGGCTAAATCAACCCCAATAAAATATTTTTTTAAAAAATGTATTTGAGATATCAATTATTTAAATTGTAGTTTAAGATTATAATAAAGTAATTTAAGAATTTAAAAAAATAAGAGACGATTTTGCGGAGGTTTTAACCTTCAGGCAACTGAAATTTTAATCAGAAATTAAAAACTTAATAGAACTTGAATTTTTACGTATTATTTAAACTAAAAAAAGATTCTCAAACAGATCATTTTGGTGGGACTTTCCATATTCCAGGTAATCTAAAAATGATGTCTAGATGCGACTGAGTAGCGCTATACACAAGCTGCTGTAGTGTAAGAGAGAACGTTTATCGGCAGCTGTCTGCGTTCTTACTTGCCGCGTTACTATTGGCTCTGGCGAGGTCACGTCGCTTACAATAGCTATGAGGTTTCTAGTCGGAATCTCGGAGTCGTTATTCTGAGTCGTATAAATATTGGTGTTACAAGTGTTTTATAAGTTAAATAATTTTAAAATGTCTGGTGAAAAATTAGATTGTGTCATTTGCAAAAAAGACGATGATAAAGTGATTGCTTATGTAGAGAAAACTCTCAAAAAAAGTCATGAAATATTAGAGATCCGTAAACATTATGGATTAAAATATAATAAATAATAAAAATTTATATTTTGTACTCAAGATAATTCTTCAGTTGTATAATTATTTTATTTCAATAAATCTGACTTTGTGATTTTATATTTTTGTTATCATTACTTTCTTTAATACGTTAGTCTTTATTAATTTTAACATAAAAAAAATATTTAATTTCGGTATAAATTTTAAGTTTGAATACTGTCACAAAAAAAGTAATTTTTTAAATTTTTGATGTAGCTGCAAAAATCTGAATTCGAAAAAAACATTTTTGAAACAAAATTTGTTTTAAAATTAATTTTCTAAAAAAAAATGTATCCTGAGATTTGTTAAAAAAAAACAATATTTTTGCTCTAATGTCAAATATTTAAGTAATTCATTACATTTGAATTTGTATTGAAATTGAATAAATAACAATTTTTTTATGATAAAAAAAACACAAAAAATATGTCCATTTAGCACACACAAATCAACACAATCATTTGTTAAATCATTTTTAGCAGAAATTTACAATTTTTTTTTATTTTTTTACTCCGAAATTCCGACTAGAAACCTCATGGCTATTCTAAGCGACGTGACCTTGCCAAAGTCAATAGTAACGCGGCAAGTAAGAACGCAGACAGCTGCCGATAAACGTTCTCTCTTACACTACAGCAACTTGTCTATAGCGCTACTCAGTCGCACCTATACCAATGATCGATATATATATATATATATATATATTATATATATATATATATATATATATATATATATATATATATATATATATATATATATATATATATATATATATATATATATATATATTTTTGCCTATACATAATTTTTTAGATCACCTGGCATATGGAAAGTCCCACCAAAATGATCTGCCTTTTTGAGAATCTTATTTTTTAGTTATAAATAAAACCCTAGTAAAATTTCAAATTGCCTCAAATACATTTTTTATATTTTTTGCAAAACATTTTTGCACGCGCCTGGCAAGGTTAAAACCCTAACAAAATCGTCTGGCTTATTTCTTTTTTAATTCTTTAAACATTCGACTACAACATATAAAAATTGCATATTGCCTCAAATACATTTTTGGAAAAAAATATTTTTAAAAATTTAAGGGTTGATTAAGCCCCGCTACTCACCAGCCAGGTCTGAAGTTCCGTGTTGGGGTTTAATAGGAGAAGTATATGACAAGTTTTTAGCTTGCCTCAAATACCTACCCAAAAATTGCTGCCAGCTCCCGGGCTAGAAGGTTTTATGTTAAAATTTTTCTTGCTAGTATCCATTTCCGTAAAATAAATAAAAAGACACTTACGGCACTGGACTTAGCAATTGTTAAAAGTTAACAACGGTTTAGAATGTTTAACAAAACGTCATTGTCAGTGTTATTCAATGATTTTAGTAGGCAACCTGTCAAAATCTGACATTTTGTTAAACATTCTAAACCGTTGTTAACTTTTAACAATTGCTAAGCCATTGCTAAATTTAACAACGCGATCATCACTCGGCCGTTAGTAAGTTAAAAATGCAACGATTTAACATTTTTAATGGTCTTTAAAGCTGGTCCTGAAAGGCTTTATCAGTTGCATTCAAACATATAACTTTAAAGGGCTAACACCAGCCCCATGGGTAGATGGTCTTCAACTACCCAGGCCATTAATGCTAGGAAAATGGATCACCGGCTTTAAAGCACATGATATCCAGAAGTGTCCGGAAATATCGTTTGAATAATTCTAGGGGTAATTCTACATGTTAAATTATGAAGAAAAGGTTATATGCACATAGGTCCGCAAATGCGTCTTAATGTTGCTACAGCAATTCAAAGATATAGGTTTTATTTTATATTAATAACTCAAAAACAAAAAAGAGCTACAAAAAGTTTTAAAAAATACGTAGATTTATTGAACCATGAATTTTGATTATAGACCTTTTTTCCTAAAATCAATAGTTTTCGAGTTATATTAAAAAAAAAGGTAGGTCAAAAAATGCAACTTGAACCCGTTGAGCTGAGGCAGCACTGCGTCTTTGAATTGACTATAGTTCATAGTAATATAAAAAAATGTTTTATGCGTCTCTATTATTGGCCAGCTTTTTTACGCTGGCTTTCCGGACTACTAACGAACACAAGTTTCGGCCAATTTTTGGCCGAAACCGAAACTGTGGCTAAAATTGGCCGAAATCAAAACTGAACCTCTGGTTGGTACCTAGTTTAAATTATATTTGGGCAATTGGTATTTTTTTGTCTTTATTGGGCAAATGTCCTTCGACTAAATGGCCAGTTTTTAGTTTTAGCAAAGAATATTATAGTTCCAAGTATCAATCTTTGGTTTTAGTGAGTGGTGTTGAGAAAATTGTTTAATTGTTACTCGGATAATTGCACATTTGGTAAAATAGACTACTTATTTTAATAGACAACTTAACAAAAATGTTTTTGTTAAAAAATAGACGTAGTAATCACTATGATGGATTATTTATTTGACAAAGTTTGCTCTATCAGCGTAGAAAATAATATATTAATTTTTGTTTATACAAGATAATACAAGTGAATGTTATATTGCAAAAAAAAATCGTGCCTTCATCATTTGGTATCATAAGATAATTTAGTAAATAATTGTATTTTTATTATAATTCTTACAAAATTAATAAGAAATTCCTATAAACATTTTTTGGTATAAAATATACAGGATATAGACACGTACTATGGCAGATGTTTATTAAAATTTTGCTTATACTATGAGCAGTGTAAGCGAAATTTTAATTCTGTTTAAAAAACTTTAGAATTATATAGAAAAAATAATTTAAGACGAAGCTATACTGCAGCATCATAAAACGATAAGTAAAAATTTATAGTGTCAACTTTTTTAATATCAAGTTTTAATTTTTCCGGTTTTATTGTTCTTGTTTTCAAATAAAGCAGGTTTTTATAAAAGCTAAAAATTGCAGGGCATTCTCGTAAAAGATGGATTTTAATTAATAAGAAATTTTTTTAGAATCAAATATAACCATGATTTAAATGCTTAAATTTCATAAATGCTAAATGATAAATGAGTTTATAAAGGGCTTTTCATAAATTGTTAGCTTATGTCCTAAATGCCTAAATGTTTTTTTATTAGTATTTTATTTTATTTCTACTTTTTACAGCTTTAATACTCATTTTTTATTACGTTTTTCACTTTTTATATTTTCATTGCTATTCTTTAGCTAGTTTTGTAAAAACTCACTTTTTTTAGCATTTGGTAATTTTTATTTTAAAAGTATGAGAATAATAAATTTAAAAGGATGTTGTCCAGTTAGGTTATTTAATTTTAAATTTGTTTAACTCGTTTATTATTGAACCACACAAACTTAATTTTTATTGTTTTTTTAAAAGCCTTAAAGTTTTTTAAATATTTTTAATAAGTGTATATACAGAGAAAAACAATGTTAAAGCTCATTGGCGGAATGTTGTAAACATAAACAATTAGGTAAGGATTAAACTGTAAAAAAGTTTTCATTTTAATAACTATTTTGGTTGCTTCAAGGTGGTAATAATAACACGGGCCCACAAAAAAAATAAGTAGTGTGTGCTGGGTGTCGGACTAAGATTTTTTGGAGTATTTTTTTTCGCTTAATACGAATCTGAAGTCAAAATTGGGGGTCAAACAGCAAATAATCGAGAAAAGGCGTAAATTCAGATATTAACGATTTTTTTTTAATTTAAAACGTCAATATCTTAAAAACAATAAAAGATATACGAAGCTTTACATAACATAAAAATGTATTTTTAACAGACCTATAATTTAAGTTATAAAACCTTTTTGTCTAAATGCTATATATTTCGAGTAATAATCAAAAAACCAAATTTTGAGGATTTTTAATTATTGAATCTTTTAAAAATTATATATTTTTTTTATTTTTGTATTTTTTTGCAAATTTTAAGTAATGTGGGATTTAAATAAATAAAATAAATTATTTATCATTAAAAAAACTTAAAAATTACGTTCATAAAAAAATGTTCCTTATTTTGGACCTAAATTTTTTGTTAAAATTACATTTTCGTTTATATGTTCTTTATTATGTATCTTATCAAAAAACTTTATATAACTTTTTTATAGGCAATTTTAAAAGCTCTCTTTTTGTTTTATGAATTTTTTTGTATCTTTTATAGTTTATATAGTCGTTGTCCAAACATTCCGTGGTAGCAGGTTTCTGCCCGTAAACGTACCGTGTCGGTTTTTTGAGGATTTTTCGTTTTTTTGCTGTTTGACCCCGATTTCGACTTTAGATTTCCTTGTTCAGCGGAAAAAAAATACGCCAGAAAATCCTACTCTGACACCCAGTACACACCACTTATTTTTTTTTGTGGGCCTGTGTAATTTTCTTAAGATTTTTGTCAACAAACATCAAGGCATTTTTATATCGCAATATTTTAATTCTGTCTACTTTGGCAATATATTCTTAGATTTATAATAGAAAAAAGGTTGATATTGGGCGCCTGTACAGTAAGTACACTTAAGATTTATTAATGGGTGGTTGCTACTTAAAAGGCGCTATAAAAAATTTGTTTTTTGGGACGTTTCTCTAAGGCTGTTTAATCAACGAAGTCTCGTAAGAGCAATATGCAAAACCTCCAGAAATATAAAAATTAGAATATAATATTTTATTATTATTTAATTTGTCAAGCTAAAGGTAACTTTTTTTCAAATATATTTCTAATAAAATGATGTGAAAAAAAAGAATTATGATTAGTGCTTTTAGAGTCAATTACATCTCTTGGAACCAAAAGTATAAATTTAAAATTGGGCACATTGGAAAAATATTTTTATATATATAATGTTTTTTTAAGAAACAGTGTAAGTTAAAATTATGTTGCTTAATTGTTTTTGTAAAATAACAGAACATGTTAAATCGTTGCTTAACTTAGATGCAATAGACTGGCATATAGAAAATCTCTAGTGATTAGATGGTGTTAAATTTGATTATACTTCTTACAAAAAGTTGTTATGTAGGAGCAAAAAAAAACTAATTTTGCTTTAAAAACATTAATGGGATTAACTTAAATTCTTAAAAGGCGACCTTTATTAAGAATATATACATTTTACATTTTTTTTAATAAAATATGAATGTTTAGAATAGGCTACATCAACTGCCAAAACCTCAAAAGTTCCTAAAAATTAAAATAAAAATTAAGAATTCCAATTTTATAAACAACAAAGAACTAAACACATGGATGATAAAAATTTCCTTTAGTCGACACAAATTCCAAAATATTTTTTGTTAGTTTTAAGGCAATTTACAACTTAAACTATACTAGGCAATTGCGAATACTTTATTTTATAAATTATTTAGATTATTCGCAACAAGTATAGTAACATACTGTTTTAAGATACAAATAACACAATATTATTAAAAATTAAAAAAATCACAATAAAATAGTCGTGTATATACAAAAAAAAATTAATCCAAAAATTTAAATGTTTGATATACTGATCCAAGAACTTTTAATATTACAATTGTAGTAAATACATAAGCGACAAGTTTTTATTTTATTGCATCTTAAATGGTTATGATTTTACTGCAGATATTCATAAAATTAGGAAAACATTATACAAGAATATAAAGGATGCTTTAAATTCGAAGTAATGCTGTAAAAAAAATTGTTAAATGTACTAGCTTTAAAAAAAGCGAAATTTAGGAAATTTGCCCAGTTGGGTGCAGCAAAGAAACCTTAAAACCCTTAGATACTAATAAAAAATATGTTTTACTTTTAAATTTTTTTTTGGCCTTAGTTTTAAAACTACCTAAAAATTAAAGCCCTTCTGTAGAACAACCTTCTACTGTGAATAGAATAGTATTAATATTTAGTTTAGTCAAAGTTTTTTTATGGACCACAATTAAAAACTTTTTTTATTTAAATATTTTAAAACTCATTGCATATTTAAAACAGCATCATAATATATTTGCTGTAAATGGGATAATAGATTTTTTTATTGGAAATTATACCTTTATTTTGCTTTCAGTTATGACTGTCAATAAATTTTTTTATTTTTTTTTTCAAATTAAAAACATAAAAATACCTGAATTTTCAATATGGTAGCTTAGGGAAACGTTTTATAATTTATTTTTTGGGGGTTGCCCGTGTATATTTTATTTACCTGACGTAGAAAAATACTAATTTCACTTTAGAGATTTAATTATGGCTATGCAGCAAATTAGTGATATTAATAAAAGAAACAAGTATAGAGAACTATCTTATAATAATTGATTCTAGTTTTGGAAAAAATTGTGCGAAACAAAATTTAATAAAATATACAATCGTTAATTGTCTCGAAAGTTCCCACGTCTTCGATTTTGGCCAAATTTAGTATACGAAGGTTTTTTGGGGCGCTGATTACGAATCTGAAAAAATATTTTTTGGCAACGTTTCGTTTTCAAAGTTCAAAATCATAGTAACCTTATTTACACTATTTCTTCTTTTTGCACAGAATTCTTAAATTTTACACTAAATTGACACACAATATTGCACAAACAGCTTTTCAAAACTTGTTTTTACTTTTATTTTACACCTTTTTTCCATTTATTTGCAAACTTCTACTTTCACACACCGCAACGTGGCCGCAACGCGGGATTTTGTAGGCAAATATGGCCGCTGCCTTTGAACTTAAAATTTCGCAATTTAATGGAAAAACAGGTGTAACATAAATAAAAATACAAGGTTTTAAAAGGTGTTTATAAAATATTGTGTGCCACCTTAGTGTAAAAGTCAAGAATTGTGTACAAAAAGAAGGGGGAATATAGTGAAAACGAGGTTTGATTTTCATCTTTGATAATGAATATCTCAAAAACGAAACGTTTCCGAAAAAAAAGTCTGATCCGTGATCAGCGCCTCAAAAACTCCCGTATACCAAATTTGGTCAAAATCGGAGGGAAGGCAACTTTTGAGACAATTACCATATAATCTTTCTAATTTAAAAAGTATAACTACCAAACTTTTTAAAAAGGGTAAAAACCACTAAAACTAATAAATAAAAAACGCTGTTGCTGGTAGAAATAAAATAAAATACTATATTGTGCGCCTGTGCCGTTTCACATTAAACTTATTCCTCTAGCACTATTACTTAAAAAATATGTATTTTTTAATAATATACAGTAAGACCCATTTTTTTCGACCCTATTTGGGAATGTCAATGGAAAAAACCGCGCCGATCTATTTTTACATGAGTTTATAAAATCATTTTTACTCACCATATACATAATCCGGAATAATTTCCCCATTAAGTATTTCTGGCTTTCCTTTAACTTCTTTATTAGCTACTTTATTCCCTATATTTACGTTACTTTGTAAAGGATTTTCCTTAATAACAACAGTTTTTGGTTTTTCAAATTGATAACGCTCACCTTGTTTGGGTAAGAAATTAAATTGCTGAGGTATATTTTCTTTCGATTCTTCCGCCGTTTCCTCCTGTGGTACCAGTTTGAAATTATGGGATAAAATACTTGAATCTCGATGTTTAATGTCATGTTTGGGACATAAATTGTCTTTATCACTGTCACCTAATAAAGAAGACGAAAAAACGCTATCAGAAGCAGGACTATCGCCAAATTGTTCATCAGAGGTTTCTTGGTATTTTCTAACTGGTTGCTGGTATATATTGCTTGCAGAGTTAATTTCCGCTAAATTGTCCTCCTTTATTTTTTGATTATAAGTATTTTGTTCGTCTCTGTCTGTTTCAACAATATCGTCAAAATCAGAAACCTCGTTTAAGAATCCGTTGGAAAGGGCGCTCTTAAAATTATAACTGCTATTCGATTCTCGTATTATCAGTATCAACACTAATCTAAAAATTGCAATTTTCTCTAAATTAGAATGTAAAAATAAAAACAAAGTAATACTTACAAATAGTTCAAAACATTAAAGTGCATCGAACTGTAGCATTAAGATGATAAAGCTCGTTCATTCTGTCCGATATAAAGCACTTTAAAAACTATATTATTAAAAATTAGTATAATTTTGTATAAAAAGTCAAACTGTCAAATATATTAACAATAATCATCCAAGTTATCTTGATTGATAGACGCATGGTGTTTTATTATACGGGGGAACATTATTATTTATTTGATATGTCTGGTAATTTTATTGTAACAATCATGATACTTTTTGACATACTACGTCTTTAGATACATTAATATTATAATAAAGGTATATATTATATACTCAAAGGTTAAAGTTTTCTACGAGAAAGCAAAAGCTATTCCAGGGATCAAGGCACTTTAGGCTGGCAAAATATACATTATTTTTGCACTTTTGGGAATAGTATTACTAAACGTAGGTAATATTTAGGTATTAATTTGAAAACACTTATTAACGTTACAGTTTAATGCAATTACCAGTTAAAAATTAATCAGTCTACTTTGAATTAGTTACAGTATAATTAGATAAGTTGTCAGTGTCACCAATTTTGTGTTATGGTTAGCATGCAGTTTACTTGGTAAGAATTTTAAACGAATTTTTTTAGTTTCTGTTTGGAGAGATGGTAATTAGCCTTTTTCCTCTGAAGACTTAAAAAATATCCACTAGGGGCAGCACCGGTGGAAGGGTACAAATAAGTCGAATTCTATATTGACAACAACGTAAAATGTCCTGATGACTCCTTATATATCATGTTTGTCCCGCAGCACGAAGGTCTCGAGTTCGATTTTTCCACGACTCCAAAAACTTTTTTATTTAAAACAGAAGCTTCTTTGCTTTCAAAAGCAGTTTTTAACAAAAAAAAAACGTTTTTGGAGTCGTGGATGAAATGAACTCGGGACCTTCGTGCTGCGGGACAAACGTGATATATAAGGAGTCATCAGGGCATTGTACCGAAAAAGCAAAGAAATCCTATAAACTTACAGGCTATTTATGAATTAAGTAACCTTTTAACTAAAACATTTTTATTACCTAACGCGGGTAAACTACGACATGCAACTCATCTTTTTAAGTCCCGGAAAAGATTATCTTGTGTTTTTGAATATTTTAATTTTGCCCCAAGTACATCATCTTCGCCTAATTCGATTTTAGTTTTGTACATTTTACGTTGTTGTCAATATAGAATTCGACTTATTTGTACCCTTCCACCGGTGCTGCCCCTAGTGGATATTTTTTAAGTCTTCAGAGGAAAAAGGCTAATTACCATCTCTCCAAACAGAAACTAAAAAAATTCGTTTAAAATTCTTACCAAGTAAACTGCATGCTAACCATAACACAAAATTGGTGACACTGACAACTTATCTAATTATACTGTAACTAACTCAAAGTAGACTGATTAAATTTTTAACTGGTAATTGCATTAAACTGTAACGTTAATAAGTGTTTTCAAATTAATACCTAAATATTACCTACGTTTAGTAATACTATTCCCAAAAGTGCAAAAATAATGTGTATTTTGCCAAACTTAAGTGCCTTTATCCCTGGAATAGTTTTTGCTTTCTCGTAGAAAACTTTAACCCTTCAGTATATAATAAATACCTTTATTATAATATTAATGTGTCTAAAAACGTATGTCAAAAAGTATCATGATTGTTAAAATAAAATTACCAGACATATCAAATAAATAATATATTTGACAGTTTACATTTTATACAAAATATATATATATATATATATATATATATATATATATATATATATATATATATATATATATATATATATATATATATATATATATATATATATATATATATATATATATATATATATATATATATATATATATATATATATATATATATATATATATATTATATATATAGACTATCTAGCTAAATTAGGTATACGTATTGATTTTTTGGATATATCTTTAAACGTCATTACCGAAAAAAATAGCATAGAAATTGGGCTTATAAAGACTTAAAAAAATGGTTATTTTACTAACCTTACTTTTTTCATCTTTAGGTCAGTCCAAGAAGGCTTGTATGAAGTCTATGTGCAAGGTACCGTGGGTGCCGGGTTTTTAGATGTTTAATCCATTTTTTCGCAGTTCCGTCAACGATGTTTAAGTACAGAAATGCTACCACGGACGTTATACAAATGTCTACTACCTCTGATCTACCCACATTAACATCTGGGTTATGTCATCCAAAACTAACATAACATCATTTATATTTATTGCACAAACTGTAATTGAGTTCCCATATCTTTAATTTAAAGCTAACATAAAAGCAATTAAAATAACTTGAATAACAATAAACTTTTATTTTACCGTTATCTACCTCCAAGTAGTTCAATGTTTATATTTCTGTTCTACTGTAATATTATTTGAGATTAAAAAAATGTTTTTAACATGTTCTTAAATCTGGTTTAAAAGTTAGAAACTAAAAAATAACTACTTTCACGTTTACGCATTACTTAGGCTTTGCTTAAGCTTTGACTTACAAATAAATTAAAACTAAGATTTTTTGGCGTCTATTTTCCCTATTAAATAACACACTGATATTTATTAATTATTATTTATTATTTACAATACTTTTATAAACTTTGGTCATGTTGGTCATATGATGGAGGTACTCTATAAAGATCTTCATTAATTCCATAGTAATTTGGAGTCGCCGCACAATCTACGTTAAACCACCAATCGCAAACTCTTGCAAACTGGTTAAAAATGGTTCCATTTGGACAAAGAAAACTGAATTTTTGACCATTTGGTAGACACCAATGCCAAACCTACAAAGTAATAATTAAATTTTTGTTAGTAATAAAATAATCTGTAATTCCGTAAGAAGAAGACATATAATTTTATGAATAACGACCTGTTAAATACTGACATGTTTTTTTACATGATGTTGTAACGAGAAAATTTCCTTCACAATCATTCTTGCGTTTTAATAAAAACATTGTTTTGCCCATATTCATTTTTTAGCTACTACCACATCTATCCAGTGTGGAATGTTATGGATTTTTCGACGGCCGTTTTTGCGATAAATATTGGTGTTGCGAAAAAAATGGTAGGGAAATTTTTGTAGATTTCGAAGTGGTTTTTATTTTTTGTCAAAACAAAAATTCTCTAATTCCCATATTTTGGCGATAAACTAATTTTTGGGACTTTGGGGGACCATTTTCAGCGGGTTCCCACATCGGAATCGTAAAAAAACTTTTTCTAGCTCGGAAGCAGTCGCAAAGACCTAAGAATTGCGCCACAAATGAAAACTGTACAGATTTATTTACAGCTTTGGGTACTTTCAGGTCTTCAGTTATTGGACTGACTACATTTGACGAACAAATGCTAACCATTAACAAGCCGTAGCTCGATCAGGGTGTAGAGAAATTATAAAAAAGAGTTTTTATTTTGGTTTTCTTATAAGCTACAATTTTGCACTCCGCAGTTTTTTTTAATAAAATGGATATTTTTGGAGTTATTCGCAAAAAAACCCATTAAAACCGTCGATTTTTTCGTCGAAAAACTGAAACTTTCAATCGCGAATAACTCAAAAAATATTAGTTTTACGAAAAAAATGTATAAAACATTTTTTACTCAGAATAACTTTCTTTATTGATTTCTGTAGTTAAAAAAATTCCCTTCAAGATAGGGTAGCAACCACCCTCAGGATAAAAGCACCCCTCGTCATAGTATAAACTTTGATCTTGGGCTATTCTCTACCCCCTGTTAAAAGTTCAAGGAAATCCATGTAGGACGAAAAAATTCCAAGCCAAAATGCTTTAGTTCCTGTACTAATGGTAATATATTATAACACAGCACATAAAATATATTATATTTTTTAAATTAGTTGCCCTGTTATAAAATCTACTTTAATTTTGAAGTCCTTTTACCTTAGCGGAAAGCGAATATAAGATTATGTGAAGAATAAAAAACAAGCATTTTAAATTAATTTACTTTATTGATTTTGGGATTTGTGGTCCTTTTTCCAGAATACAATCAATATTTTTCGTGTTTAGGAATATTCGCTTTTTGGGAACAAAATTTTAAAAATAGTATAAGAATACAGGCTTTACTACTTTTATTTTTTAAAAATACACCCCCTTTACAACACATGGTGGTCCTGGATAGCCATCTTGCGGACTTGTATTTTCTAATTAAATGCCTAAAGTTTTATTAAATAATTAATAAATTTACGACTTTAATACTGGATGATTTAATACACCAATTTTATTGATACCCAATTTTTTATATCCAAAACATAGAATTTTAATGTCTTTTATCAAAGGTAATTTAAAATATGTCTAAACAATAAATTGTACACTTCTATTTTTTTAAATAGAACACCCTGTATATTATGCGTTACAAGAAAGATTTTTTTTCTGATTTTCAATATGTATACATTGATGATATTTGGGTAAACCATTTTTGAGATATTTTAGCTTAAATTATAAATAAATTAAAAAAAAACATATTAGTATTAAGAAAGCCATGAAAACAATAAATTGTTATAATTAAATTAACGTCTTAATATTGCTAAAAGTTAAAGTATATCATTTTAACTATTAAAAATAATTTATATTGCTGTCTTGTCGACAGGCTATTTAGAAGAACAAAAAATCGATATTGTGCGTCTTTTTCATGGCAACAATAATAATGTGACAACAGTGCAAAGACAAATATTATTTATTATACAACGGGTACTATTTTTAAAAACTATTAAATATGTATATAATAAGAAAGCTTAATAAACGGAAAATCTCAAAAATAAAAAAAAGGACTGTAGCACGAAAACAAAGATTTGGATATTCTTTTTTTCAGGATAATTATATATTATATATTATTATACTTTTTCTACTGGACTAGCACTTGCTACTTTTAATAATATTAAAAAATTCTAAAATATCAATCTCAAATGCGACATCTGAACTTAATAAAACAGATTATAAAATTTATTCAACCTTTTAAAATTTTTTCAAATTTCAGTTATGCCCGTCCAAAATCTTTCTGAACAAAACATAAGGACCGACCTGAGTATGCATTGGAAATAGCTAGATTAATGCAGCATTATTCAAAGGTTTTACATAAAATTCCATTATTTACCGAGTAGTCTTGCTTCACTATAGCAGGAATATTTAATCGCAAAAATAAACATTATTGGTCCCAATTCTAAATTCAGCAACATAACAATTTTATTCTTTCCATGGCTTTCTTGGTACTAATATAAAACTTTTTTGCAATTTATTTATAATTTAAGCTAAAATATTTGAAAAATGGTTAATCTTAATATCATATTATGTATATATATATATATATATATATATATATATATATATATATATATATATATATATATATATATATATATATATATATATATATATATATATATATATATATATATATATATATATATATATATATATATATATATATATATATATATATATTTAAAATCAGAAAAAACACGTTGTAGCGTAAAATATACAAGGTGTTCCATTTAAAAAAGTTGTAGTTGCTTATATTTTTCCATTTTTTTAATGTGATATATTTTTACTGATAATTTCAAAAGATAATATAAAAAAACTACAATTTTTATATAAAACATTTTTTCTAACCTCAAAAATAAAGGCTCCAGATGCCACGTAAATATAATCAAAGACCCTGTACACTGGATTAACACAGTGGTAGAAACAACCATGGCTTCCTATAGTTCAATCGTATGGTGAATATAATAAAACCATGCAATTTAAAACTGTGTTTCTATACCTATTTAGTTATCCTTAGCTGGAGAAAAAGTGAGGATAAAGGCAAATAAATTAAGATGTTTTGGTAACTGTTATGCTAAGCTTCGGATGTTACAAAAATCTACAGCTCAAAATTAGCAAAAATATACTTGAATCTAATTTAACTGGTCTTCTTTGTATTTCGTATGACAAGTTTAAATCCAAAACTATCGCTTATAATTATCGACTTCACAATTTACAAATTTTAAAAGTTTTTGAAAGACACAAACTCATCCATAACAGATCTTGCATTTCATCACAAAATATTCACATTAAACCCACTCTTATTTATTGTACATAATTGAATGAAATCTTATCACTTCTTTGCCGAATTTCAGTTCTTCTCTCTGTCAGACATGTGACCAGATCTGGCATGCTGCACTCTTTATTTTTTTTCTAACTACGCTACGAGTTGTTAGTTGTTAACTCTATTGAAACAAAGTTTATAAGTTAAAAGAGTATAAATACTTTTTGGTTAGTTTTGATAAAAAAAATGACATTTAAGATTTCTACACTAAACCTGTTTCCCAATGAAGCCTAAAACAGAAATATTATGTGAAAAGTACTATTGTCATCAAAACTATAAATAAGGTTAGACGTAAAAGAAGAAAAAACCCAAATTAGTCTAGGAAAAGAAGTTCAAAAAATGGCAAATTCTTAAAATTATTTAGACCTGCGTCGATTTGCATCAAAATTTGGAGTTAGGCTCATCTTACTATCTATTTTAAGTTTTATATGGCTGTTTGTTTTCTAAGGGTGAAAACTACCCCTTATTTTAAAACCTATAAAATAACATTTTAAACTTTAAGATGGGTAAAATTTGATTTGGATTGGTTAAATAATGATTATTTTATGCTTTGGAATACAATTTCAGAATATTTAAACCTTTAAAAATTAATAGTCCAGGGAGAAAGGCATTTATTAACTAAATTTGGCCGTCACACAGATATCGAGATGCGGTTTTCTGCATTGTGTTCAGGAAGGTCACAGCACACGATGAGGTAGGGTGTAGGTTCTCGCTTTTTTGAAAAAGGCCTCCTGGGCCGGAAAATGCATTTTCAAATTGCATCGTAAATTGCACCGTTATAGAACGACTGGAAACTCGGAAAAATCGCTCAGAAATCGTTACTCGGGGGTTTTCGGAGCTGCCAAACTCGATTCTGGCATTAAAATTACCCGGGGGTGCGCGAGGGTGGCTCTGTGGGGGTGCACGGGGGTGAATTGGGGGAGAAATGCCAGCGTGCATGAAAATCGCTCCAAACTCGTTACTCGGGGATTTTCGGGGATGCCAAATTCAATTCTGGCATTTTAATTACCCGGGGGTGCATGGGGGTGGCTCTGTGGGGCTGTCCAGGGGGTGAATTGGGGGGAAAAATGGCAGCGTGCATGAAAATCGCTCCAAACTCGTTACTCGGGGGTTTTCGGGGATGCCAAATTCAATTCTGGCATTTTCATCACCCGGGGGTGGCTCTGCGGGGCTCTCCAGGGGGTGAATTGGGGAGAAATGGCAGCGTGCATGAAAATCACTCCAAACTCGTGACTTGGGGGTTTTCGGGGATGCCAAATTTAATCCTGATATTCTAATTACCCGGGGGTGCACTGGGGTGGCTCTGTGGGGCTGTCCAGGGGGTGAATTGGGGGAGAAATGGCAGCGTGCAGGAAAATCGCTCCAAACTGGTTACTCGGGGGTTTTCGGGGATGCCAAATTCAATTCTGGCATTTTCATCACCCGGGGGTGCCCTGGGGTGGCTCTGTGGGGCTGTCCAGGGGGTGAATTGGGGAGAAATGGCAGCGTGCATGAAAATCGCTCCAAACTCGTTACTGGGGGTTTTCGGGGATGCTGAATTTAATTTTGGCATTGGAATTACCCGGTGGTGCGGGCGGACCCATGTATGGGGTTGTGTGGAGCTGGGGGGGGGGTGTGGCAGCGTCCTTGCAAACACTCCCTCAGGGGTGGCTCCGTGGCAAATGGTAAAGGAGAAGGTGGGAAATCACAAATTATGAAAATAATAGTTTATTCAAATAACATATAGGAGTTTTTATTAATCTTCACTCATAAATTTCAATTTTTAACTTAAATACTAAACGTCTTCTCGAACTCTCCTTCCTATCCTTGCTGCAAATTATAACAGTAATACTTTCTTAAAATAACAGATTGGAGTTCTCATTAATCTTGAATTATTCAAATTATTTTTCAAATGTAGCTTCGAGCCACAAAAGACTCCCAAAGCAATTGTTTTTATAATATTTGTAATATTTCTTGATTTGATATTCCATAAAAAATTTTATTATTCATATCCCCGGTGAAGTGGAATGTCTGATTTTTACGGCCGCTGACGCCCCCCCCAAGACAATCGGAAACAGGGACCCCGAAGGCCTGCGGGGATGTCTGATGCCAGAATTGAATTTGGCATCCCCGAAAACCCTCGAGTAACGAGTTTGGAGCGATTTTCATGCACGCTGCCATTTCCCCCCCAACTCACCCCCTGGACAGCCCCACAGAGCCACCCCAGTGCACCCCCGGGTAATTAGAATATCAGGATTAAATTTGGCATCCCCGAAAACCCCCAAGTAACGAGTTTGGAGTGATTTTCATGCACGCTGCCATTTCTCCCCAATTCACCCCCTGGACAGCCCCACAGAGCCACCCCCATGCACCCCCGGGTGATGAAAATGCCAGAATTGAATTTGGCATCCCCGAAAACCCCCGAGTAACGAGTTTGGAGCGATTTTCATGCACGCTGCCATTTTTCCCCCCAATTCACCCCCTGGACAGCCCCACAGAGCCACCCCCATGCACCCCCGGGTAATTAAAATGCCAGAATTGAATTTGGCATCCCCGAAAACCCCGAGTAACGAGTTTGGAGCGATTTTCATGCACGCTGGCATTTCTCCCCAATTCACCCCCGTGCACCCCCACAGAGCCACCCTCGCGCACCCCGGGTAATTTTAATGCCAGAATCGAGTTTGGCAGCCCCGAAAACCCCGAGTAACGATTTCTGAGCGATTTTTCCGAGTTTCCAGTCGTTCTATAACGGTGCAATTTACGATGCAATTTGAAAATGCATTTTCCGGCCCAGGAGGCCTTTTTCAAAAAAGCGAGAACCTACACCCTACCTCATCGTGTGCTGTGACCTTCCTGAACACAATGCAGAAAACCGCATCTCGATATCTGTGTGACGGCCAAATTTAGTTAATATGGCTGATTTTGATCTAACTGCCCTGGACTATAACCCTTGTTAGAGGTTAAAGCAAAAAAAATATTTACCTCAAAAAACTGATTAATTTATCATATTGATTTAATTTTAAAATGCTGTTATTTAAAAATGTACTAATTTCACTTTGCAACTTTTCAACCCTTATAAATCAACCCCTTTTATATCTTGATTAAAAAAAGATTTACCAAAAAAAGTAATAGCTTGACAGAGTTATTAATTAAAAATGTTATTACCTGAAATATTACCAATTTTATTATTTTGCAAATTTTGAAATCTTTGAAACCACCCCTTAGAAAATATTTACACAAAAATACACTGCATATTTACATACAGAGAAAAATATACAATTTATGCAAACACAGATAAAAATAAGTTTTTTAAATGGCTTTATTTATATAATTATCGTCGTGGTCGACGTCATCCTCATCTTGTAGCGTAGAAAGACTGCGAAGTATACCGGTTATGTAGATTATGTATGCTCCGAAGTGAGCTATTCCAATTTTTTTTTAAGAGATTGTTTTTTAAAACATAGGTCGTTCATTTTTAGTAGTAGAAACTTTTTCCAAAAATAATTTTGTGGAGTTTTTTAAGAGCTACAAGGCTATGTAAATTAAATCCCTTTTAACCCTTTAATTTTCAAATGGGGTAAGTTTCAAGGGCTCGAATAAGGAAAAGCTTTCTCGTAAATAGATGCTTTAAACGACCCTATCTCGCCAAATATTTATTGTACAGAAAATCTATGAAAAGGAAAATCTTTGTAAATAAAAAAGCTATAATTTGGTGTTTAGCAGCATATAGCATTTTTTAGTTTCTCCGATATTTTTAGGGTTATTTTGAAAAAAGGCCTTTTTTTATAAAATTGCGAAAAATCGTTCTTTACCGCAAGCTCCAATTTTTCTAAATTAAGCATTTTAAATTGATTAAACTTGTATGTATGTGATGTAATTATAATACATATATTAAGAGAATCGCAGAGAGGCAGAGATTTTTTCGTAGAACAAATTAGGGATCGACCTTATTTTTATCATAACTTCCTTAATTTTTATTTTTTTATTAAAAAAAGGTCTAATTATTTACTTTGGCACTTTATAGGTTTTCCTGGAAAAATGCAAAGTTTTTCCTATATTTGAATTTAAATCTTTTAAGTTTAGCATTTAACGAAGAAAAGCTAACCATTAAAAAGCCGTAGCTTGGTTAGCATTGGTTGTAAAGAAATTACGAGTTTTTATCGTTTTTTTATAAGCTCAAATTTTGCCCTCTACCGTTTTTTTGATAAAATTTATATTTCTCAAGTTATTCGCTAACAACCCATAAAAAACGTCAATTTTTTCGTCAAAAAACTGTTACTCTCAGTCGCGAATAACTCGAAAAATATTAGTTTTATGAAAAAAACGTATAGAACATTTTTTTACCTTTACCTAGTTAAAATATAAAACAAAATCCCACCCCTGACATGGAGTGGCAACCACCCCCTAGATAAGAGCGCCCTTGGCATGATATAGAATTTGATGCTTGGACTATTCCCTACCTTCTGTAAAAATTTTAGGTAAATTCATGTAAGATGAAAATTGCGTGCCAAAATGCTTCATTTCCTGTACTAAATAGAAAGAAAGTTTGTACCGCATGAATTTGGAAAAAACTAGAAGTATTACCATCTACCATAACAGATGTACGTCAAAGGAAATTGAGGATCCAAGCATAATAACTTAAAGAGAGATAAAAATGTTCCCATTGTATTATAAATTGCCTTAGACTTAAATTATATACTTTATTTGTTTACAAAATTTTCTACATTAACGTTACAAAAATAAAATCTTACTTGGCATTGTGCTTCTGGATCACTGTAATATCCCGGAGGTCTTTGTTCGCACCTGAATGACAGGCCTTGTGGCACTTCATTATAAACTGGATAATCTTGTCCAGGAATGTAACCATCGAGTTGCTATAAAATAAAATGTATCAATACTAATCTAACACTAAAAAAAATGATTTTCCTATAAAAACAACTTAATTAAAGGTTCTTCTTTATTTTCGCTTAAGCTATTTTATATATTATATTATGTTTTGGATTACATTTTCTTAAATCTAACTAAATATAAGTCCTATGTACTTTAAACTATATCCTTTAAAATCAAATTAATAATTATTTATAAATTATTAAAGCCGACAAACGAAAAATGACAATAATTTTAAGTTATTGTGATTTTTCATTTGTATGCTTTTCTAATCGATTTATAATTTTTGAGTTAAGTAAATATTAACTTAAATAAGTAGAAAGATCTTTATTTTAGTTTCGGTTTTGTTACTTTAGTTTTCTAGTAATATTTTGTATTATTTTTTAAATACGGAGTTTGTAGAGCTCTTACGTCGAAAACTGACAAAAATATAAATTACACAGACCCACAAAAAAAGTGGTGTGTGCTATGGGTCGGACGTATTTTTTCCGCTAAACACGAATCTAAAGTCAAAATTGGGGGTCAAAAAGCAAAAAATCGAGAAAAGGCGTAATTTCAGATTTTAATGTTTTTTTTTTTAATTTAAAACGTCAATATCTCAAAAAAAAACTATAAAAGATACATAAAACTTTATTTGACATAAACTATGTATTTTTACTAGACCTTTATTTTAATTATATAACCTTTTGTCTAAATGTAATATTTTTCGAGTTATAATCAAGAAAACCGAATTTTCGGAATTTTAATTTTTTTTATTTTTTCTGCAAATTGTAAGTGATTTGGTATTCAAATAAATAAAATAAATAGTTTATAATTAAAAAAAAATCACATTAATATTAAATGTTTATCTAAATTTTTTTGTAGACCAATTTAAAAAGATTTATTTTTTGTTTTATGAAATATAATAAACATCTCTTATAGCTTATTTAGTGGTATTCCAAACATTCCGTGGTAGCAGGTTTCTGCGGATAAATGTACCGTATCAGTTTTTGGGTTTTTCTTGATTTTTTGCAATTTGACCCCCAATTTTGACTTTAGATTCGTATTCAGCGGACAAAAATACACCAAAAAATCTTAGTTCGACACTCAGCACACACCACTTTTTTTTTGTAGACCTGTGTTATTATTAGATTATTAACGCTTATGAATAAAAAATGTCAGTAACAAAGTATATTATCTTGCTTGACACATATTTTATATTGTATATTGGTATTAGTTGGTATTTTAAAATTATATCAATTTTATTTATTTAAGAATATATAAAAATACTTGTTGGTTTTCTCTTCTAAATGGAAATGTAGATTATTTTAATTTTGATAATTATTTACCTTTTAAACAGTTGTTTTTTATTTCTTAAAAACGGTGAGCAATTTGTCATCAAAACGTTGCTAACTTTATATTTTTTTGTTGAAAGTATTTTTTAGGTTGATTTTTTTATCTGATAAGAAAGCCCAACCTTTTTTTTTTATTTATTCCATCACGCCAATATAAAACATATCTAAACAGTACATTAGTAGGTAGGTAGGTAGGTTTAAAGTGAGTGGGTATACCACCCGTCCACCGCGACCGATCGGTCTATTGTCGCTCACACCCTTTTATATTTCTCCCACCAGGTCCAGACTCCTAATCAATATATACTCAATTATTAATGTAGTTTTTATTTGTTGGCCTTTATATTTCTAAATAAAATAAAAACTACCTTCAATCAGTTCAACAAATATTGAAAAAGTATATTAGGACGTAACCTAATCTTTTCCATTTTGCCATAAATAACAGTATCTTGGTCTGAGTACATAGTTAAAAAACACGTGAAGAGAATACTACAAGTTCATTTATACTTTTTTCGGAGATATTGGCTTCCAAAGAGCTCCAATAAAATTAGGTTTTTTAAACATAATTAACCCCCAGGTGTATCTCAATTTTATTTTATAAGAATGTAATGCCAAGTAAGACTCTTTAAATTACTATCAAAAAAAGTGAATTACTCAGAGCTGCAGGGGCGAACTGGCTGTGACACTCATAACCCCTTTTTTACGCCCTTTATACAAGAACTTTGGACAAGATTTTTTACAAACCTTTAACAATTGACTAAAAATTAAGTGCTCTTAATTCATGTCGCTAATCCTTACCGTTTTCGAAATACGTCACTTTATTTACCCTGTTAGTCCCCCAAGTTCTGTCGGGTTGAATATGAAAAAGAGGAATTTTCTCAATTCGTCGTGCTTGCGAGTGTATCAAACTTCACGGAGCCCATGTTGAATCTTTTTACGAAGTTTTTAAATAAAAATTTAGCATTTTATTGAAACTATCATGTTGGTGATTGGAGAAAATTCCTCTATTTCTTATTTAACCCAATATAACTTAGGGGACTAACAGTGTAAATAAAATGACGGTTTTTCGAAAACGGTTAGGATTAGCGACATAATTAAAGAGTAGGTACTACTCAAGAGTGTGGTAATGTGTATATATATATATATATATATATATATATATATATATATATATATATATATATATATATATATATATATATATATATATATATATATATATATATATATTATACAGCGCGAGTAGTCTCTAACCTGGAATAAATTCAGTAAATCAAAGACATTCTTTTCTCGAAACTATGCTCGGACACGTCGATTAGTATTTTATATTGCGCTCTTTTTGGTGTAATACAATTTTATTCAGCATGTCCCAAATTTGAAATATGACGTCAGCGACTATTTTTTTAAATGGTAACACTAATTTTTAATGACTATTTTCAAAAAAAGTTACACATGTGTGCTAAATTTCAAATTTTTATTTCTTGTTATTTAAAAGATATTTGACCAGACATTTTATTCGAAAAATGAAGAAATTTAATTGAATTCAATTTAATTTTTATGCAGTTTAAAAGTGGAGTGCCAAAAGGTAATGATTTATCATTTTTTGTCGAACTCACGTTTGTTATTTTGACGTTCAATTGAATCAAATTACGCTTTTTCAGTCTTTAAATAAGATGTTTGTCAAATATTTTTTAAATGGCAAGAAATAAAAATTTGAAATTTGGCACACATGAGTAACTGGATATACTTTTAGAACATAGTCTTAAAAAATTATTGTTTCCATTTTAAAAAATATTCGATGACGTCATATCGCAAATTTGAAACATGCTGTTTTAAATTTTATTATATCAAAAAGAGCGCAATTTACAATACTAATCGATGTGTTTAAGCATATTTTCGAAAAAAACAACCTTGTTTAATGTAAGTACTTAATTTATTCCAAGTTAGAGACTAGCACTGAAATAAAAATTTGAAATTCGGCACACATGTGTAACATGATATACTCTTTAAAAATAATCTTAAAAAATAAGTGTTGCCATGCCAAAAAGAGCGCAATTTATAATACAAATCGACGTATTCGAGCATATTTCCGAAAAAACAACCTTGTTTGATTTACTAAATGTAGGTATTCAAAGTTAGACTCGCATTGGATATACAGTTCGCGTCTCTAACTTGGAATAAATTCTGTAAATCATTCTCGGATATAATGCTTGGACACGTCAAATAAAATTATATATTGCGCTCTTTTTAATGTAATACAATTTTATACAGCATGTCCCAAATTTGAAATATGACGTCAGCGAATATTCTTTTAAATGGCAACACTAATTTTTGTATAACTATTTTCAAAGGGTATATCGAGCTACACATGTGTGCCACATTTAAAATTTTTATTTCTTGTCATTTAAAAGATATTGCCATATATATTTTATGTATAAAGTGCGAGTCTCTAACTTGGAATAAATTCAGTAAATCAAAGAAGGTTCTTTTTCTGGAAATATACTCGGACACGTTAATTAGTATTCTAAACTGCGCTCTTTTTGATGTAATGAAATTTTATACAGCATGTCTTAAATTTAACATATGACGTCGTCTATTATTTTTTTAAATGGCAACTTTTTTTTAAGACTATGTTTAGAGATTGTTTATGGAGTTACACATGAGCGCCATATTTTTTTTATTTTAAACCAAATGCTCATACATACGCTATACTAAGCTATTTTTTGCGAAGATACTGTTTGTCACCGTTTATCTGACTTTTTCCTTTTAAACAAAACAATTGCAAAGTGTATTAATGGCTAAGTTCCAATATAAAATTTTTTACTCCGTTTGCCTAAGAACTTTCCTTTATTTCATTTAGAGCAAAACCAGAAAATTCATTTAAAAAAAGAATTGATGACGTCATATGTTAAATTTAAGACATGCTGTATAAAATTTAATTACATCTAAAAGAGCGCAATTTAAAATACTAATGAACGTATTCGAGCATATTTCCAAGAAAAAAAATTCTTCAATTTGCTGATTTTATTTCAAGTTAGAGACTCGAGTGTATATATATATATATATATATATATATATATATATATATATATATATATATATATATATATATATATATATATTCGAAACTTGAATAAACTTCCACCATTTGCTTTATTAACCTATTCCAAGAATAAGATATATATATATATATATATATATATATATAATATATATATATATATATATATATATATATATATATATATATATATATATATATATATATATATATATATATTCAATATTCCAAAAATAGCTAACTAAATGCTTTCCACTCGGATATTTTGGACAAAATGTATAAACTACTTTCTGCTACGCCATAGTCCAACCTATTCGTGTTTACGGATACAATATTTTATTACCTTCATAGGATTTCCACATGGCTTACTGTCCTAATTTTAAATATTTGGAAAAGAAGATGAATTTGTTGTATCACCTGTTTGTATTGTTTCGCTTTGTTGCAAAATAATCGTGCATCACTGGGTCATGGCAGAATGGGTTGCAGATAATAATGATTCTCTGTCGGTGTGAAAAATCCGTATTGTCAATAAAAAATGGTTAATGTTTTGTTTTAAATTGTTTTTAAACTATGATAAGTGTGATGACATCTAGACTGAGTTTATTAATATAATGCTGGAATTATATTTCATTTATGCAATGGGTAATACAATTATGGTGCAATTAAAGAACTTTCCCTAGATTAATAGGCTCAATAATAAGTTATTTCTACGGCCAATTTTAAAAAGTCATTTGTAGTGATGTAGATGATGATATGTCTTGTTTTACTCGAGTCTCCCATTACCCCTCAAAGTTTATTCTTTAATTAAAAATAGAATGTTTAAAGTATTGACCGTCAGGTTAAAAAATACCTGTATCAAAGACGAAATATCCAAATATATACTGGGTGCTTTGACACTTCATTCTTTGAGAACATCAACAAGAAAATTGGGTACATTCTCACATTTTAAAACGCAAAGTTGTGCTTATTCTGTATATATATATATATATATATATATATATATATATATATATATATATATATATATATATATATATATATATATATATATTTATATGAGCCTGAACAATAAGGCAAGACAAACAGAAACTTGCAAAAGTACCCTAAAACACTTGTGTCCTTTTATTTGGAAACCTAAATGACAATTACAAAGATGATTATTAACAAAACATAAAAAAAATGTGTTTACTAGCTTTAGATAAAGGCAAAATTATACAGAGTATCCTATTTAATAACCGGAAATTTATGTCATTTTTTAATAGACCGAAATGTAAATAAAGTATTATCTCTTGTCGAAATTAACGAATTTTATATCTTAGATATAGGTACCCTCCAATTATAATTTCCATATCTTTAAAAGTCCTAGTTGAAAGTCACTTCTGAGAGACAAGGACCATTTTCAGTGTAAAATTTAAATACACGAATTTACCTTACAGCTTTTTTTTAAATCTGTGTCTTTTAAATCTAAAAACTGATGTCAACATTTCCTTATATATATATATATATATTAAAAGAACCTAAATGTATGTATGTATTTACATACATACAACAATCATATTGTTTTTTTACAAGAGAAATGAGATATGACGAGACAAGAAGAGAGAGAGTGGTCTCTCGAGCGAGAGAATGGCTTCTCTTGTCTTGTCTTGTCTAGTCTCGTCCTGTGGCAACACTGTTTATTTGACTTTTAAATTGAACAATAACACTCAAGGTATAAACTTATACTCTTTTAATTTTAAAATAGCCATCTAAGAAGGTTAAGAGTCAAAAAAAGAGTTTTAAAAAAGGAATAAAATATTATTTTAAAGCTTTCTTTAATTCAGCCGCATGTATAAGGAAAAAAGTTAACGTAAAATACGAAATATTTGTTCTTAATTACAAGCTAGACGTGAGCTACACTACACTTGACTCCTTTATTAACCGATATTGGCCTGGATAGGAAATGTATCCTTATTTTTGGACTTATAATAAATAAATATATATATATATATATATATATATATATATATATATATATATATATATATATATATATATATATATATATATATATATATATATATATATATATATTTAGCCCTACCTTGATTAAATTTATTAAGTCCAGTGGCGTTTCAAGCGGCACCTGAACAAATATTTTTGAGAAAAAAATGTACTTCACTAAATTCTGTGCCACGGTTATTTATTTATTTTTTTTTTTTTGATTAAGCAAATAAAAATACAGCTTTTTTGTTTCTTGATTTTATTTCGTATCTTGCCTGGTTTGCGAGCAAAAAATCCACTTAATTACATATCCCTAATTTTTCTGTATGAAACGTATGTGTACAATAACAATGCAAATTTACGAGTAACTGTAGTTACAAGTAATCTAGGATGCTCTGACATAGAAATAAATTGTTGAAAGCAAGAAATGTTTATTAGCGACCGTTTAAACTCGTTAGAATTTATTAAGTGTATAAAAATGGTGTTTAACTTGTATTGTGTTTATTCATAAGTAATATTGTAGAAAAATTTGTAGAAAATAGCAAATCATATCATAAATGGGTATATTTGCTTATTTAATCATGGTTTTTAGTTCTGATCAACTTCTTCTAATAATAATTTTCGAAATTGTCAGAAATAAAGGTACTTTATTCTTGTTTAAAATTTATACTTTTTGACAAACCTCGTATACGCCATATAGTTTCAAAGTGCTGAGACATATAATGTATATATATATATATATGTTAATATATAGAAAAAAATTCTTCTAAACTTCTAATTTTAAGCCCGCGTGGCCCCGAAAAAGGACCATTAAAATCAGAACAATTGTAATTTTTTTATAAATTTTATTTCTTGCTTAACTACATGCATTTAGTCTCCTGTGAATTATTTTTTTGTAAAAAATAAGAATTGTTAATAATTTTAAATATTACCCTTTTGTTAAAATATCTCGAAAGGCGTTAAGTTTATCGAGTTAAATAAAGACACCTTTTTCATGTCAAACTAAGCAGATAATACCAAATTGATATCAATGCCAAAAAGCTTTTGGCATTGATAGATATTGGAAGTCTACAAGCCTACAAGTAGAATAATATTTTTTTCAAAATTTGCCATTTTTTACATATTTTGCTCTCGTTATTTTCAAGGATGCAAAATAGAATTTTCCTATTCTAGAAAAATATTGATAATAAAAACAGATTTGCTCTTAGTGTTTTTATTCAGTTGACTTGATAGCATTAAAATTTTACGATATCGTTATCACTGATTTGTTTTAAAAATCTAAAAGTTTACTGACAAATAAATTTTAAAATTGACAAAAAATATTGTAAGAAGAAAATGGAAAAATAGCCAAAGATATTTTTTTGCAATATGCTTCTGCAAACAACTTGCATGATGGCATAAACTAGTAAAGGACTGTAATATTTTGGGTGTCGCAAAATGTCAAATAACATTTTCAGAAATTAAGTAACTAACGCGAAATGTCTACAACATAGGTCGAAATGATGTGTGCTGTTTCTGATCCAAGCGACCTCGTCCTCTAGAGCAGCGTTTCTCAACCTTTCTTGGCCGGCGGACTAGTAAAATTTGTAAAAAAAAATTCGCGGACTAGTGATATTTTTTTAACAACAAAATTTTACTAGGTATTAAAGGGCTACCTACTACATAAGTTAAACGTAACATTTTTATTATCATTTACTTACAATAATATTTCAATGAAAAGATATGTAATTATATCAATACAAATAAAAATTAGCTTAAGATATTTATATTTCGTAATTTTATAAATTAAAATTTTGTTGTTATTATTATTTTTTAATAAGTATTTTTTTTTCGCGGATAGAAGAAATTGTCCGCCGACCAGTAAAATTTCTCCGCGGACCAGTGGTGGTTCGCTGGACCAGCGGTTGAGAATAGCTGCTCTAGAGTATAAACACATGTACAATAACTTAATTAAAGTTTAAATTGCTTAAAACTATTTGCCAAACCTAGGTACTTTATACTAAAAAAATATTTAAAAAAATTAAATGGTTAATCCTTTACTTGAATAAAAAATGAGCCATCATTAAACATTAAACATAATTTCTTTTTCGGATGTTTCTGTAAAACTTAAATAAATCTTAAATATAAAATATGATGTGTAATTTAAGTTTTAACAAAGCCCAATAAATTGATTGATTCATTGACTAATTAAAATAATTGCAATAATATATTATTATTGTTATATTTGTAAGCACTACTTTAAAAAATCAGTAACTTTATTTTTAATCCTGTGTCAACAGTTATCAGTTTAACTACATTGTCCAGATAGAAGTTTCAGAAAATGCCTTGGTTTAAAGATATTGGACAGTTGTAAAAATTTATCGAGTTCTATAAGAGATGGCACCTTTTTACTTTTACAGAACTTAACTAAGTAATAGTAATAGTAGTAATTAGTTAAAACAGGCTTTTGAACTGTGTAAGGTTTTTAATTTAATACTGGGAAATATATTAAAAGAAAACCAAAACATCCCAATTATACATAATTTTCTTTTTTAACTTGTTTCTTAAAACCGTTAATATTTTTAACTCATACCTAATATGCCGATAATTTATACTAAAGCACAGAGCTGGGACGGATCCTTCGAAAAAGGAATCGATTCACGGATCCGGATCCTCGTAAAAGAATCGAATCACCAATACGAATCACGATTTATTTTTCAAGAAAAAAAGGAATTGAATCCGGGGAAACGATTCCTTTGTCGGATTATAAATCCGTATCATCTTTAGTATTTATATGGTAATTACTATTCGAATGATACTACATAACCCAGATGAATAATAAAGCGTAAAAGATTTTAGCACGGAGCCCGAATCTCGGTATACAGTGATTCATGAGGAAATGTCAATACTTAAGGTACGTAGTCAGGGCCCAAAAAAAAACATAAAAGTCTATGCAAATTTTGGTCTGCAAGGACTTGGTTTTCGAAATACAGGGTGTTTAAGTTTGTATTTATTTTTTTTATTTTTTAAATAAAATCTGTGGTAATGAAAATATTGGAGTAGAAATTGATATCCGGGGGTTTTTTGGTATGACGGATTCAAACCTTATCTTAATACGGCTCTTACTTGTAGGGTGTGTTACGTAGAAGTTTTTTTACCATTTTGAACAATCACAACTTTTTGGTACGGCCCTGTATTACATTTTTAAGTAAATTAAAAAATTGTTTTGTCATTTTTGCGTCAAAAAGATTTACCTGTTAAAAGTTGATATGAGCAACCGTTTTTAAGATATTTGGATTTAAAAAAAATTACGACGCATGTGATTTTATTATAGCAAAATTTAAAAAAAAATAAAACAAAATGTATAATTAAACATTATGTATTTTAGTTTTTAATAAAATTATTGTTCTTAAATTATGTTCAGCAAAACATAAAAAAAAAATTAAAAATATGTAAAAATATATAAATAAAAACTTTAACACCCTGTATTTCTGAAACGAAGGCCTTGCGGAACCATACTTGTATAGACTTTTATCTTTATTTTTGGACCCTGACTGCATACCCGAAGTATTGACATGTCCTCATGAATCACCCTGTATAATTTTAGCCTAATTTTAAAGTGCTGTAACTCTTGGTCAAATTAGTTTTTGGTAAATATTCTTTATATCTGAATATGTAATTTTTGAGATCAACATGAACCCTTAAATGTGACATTTTTTCGAACTGTATTTCAAAACTCACGATGATAGATTTTCATAGGGTTTTTAGTTGTGATTCTTAATAACCTCAAGCGACTTGTAAATGGGACATCTTATTGTAATTTTACAGGAAGTTTTACCAGTACCATTTAATACTTTCTCTGCTTTCGAAACATAAAATGTTATTAAAATGTTAAATTCATTTTTGGATGACTCCCTGAATAGAAATAATTAAATGTCCCATTTAAAGGTCCCTCAGGGTTATCTAAAGGATAACAAAAATTATGAAGATCAAGCAATCAAAACTTTTAACATAAATGCAAGTAGAATGTATGCCCGTTTTTAGATACCACACTCTATGGTTACAAAAAAAAATGTTTCATGTAAATGTTGTTTCTTCGGACTTAAAAAACAACATGTTAGATATGTTTCCTTATATAAAAATCTTAATAGGCAGATGTTTTAAAATTTTCCATCTTAAATCCGTAAATCAATGTAATGCTGATTAAGAATCTTGGGTAAAAATTTGGAAACTTAAAATGAAAGATAGAAAATGACGGATTTTGTCATTTATAAACAAATTTGCCTCAGATTCGGGGTATAAGGATTTTAGGGGGGCTAGGTCAAAATTTGGAAATCAAGAATCTTTGGTGAAAATTTAAAAATTTGAAATGGCGTATTCAAAATGGCGGATTTTTCTCAAATTAGAAATATAAGGAATTGTTTTCTTTTTGGAATTGAATCCTTCCAAAAAGGAATCGATTCCGGATCTTTTTAAAAATTATATAACGAATTCGGATCACGGATCCTATTTTTAAAAAGTAATCAACAAAGTAATCGATTCCCGGATTCAATTACAAAAGGACTTGATTCCTATCCAGCTCTGCTAAACCATTATGTTAATAGAAATAGATGGAATACCTTGACGCAATGATTCGTATTTTATTAACCTAATAAATTTAAATATATGGTCAAAAGGGCTAAACTATTAATTTGGTTTTAACAATATATATGCCCCAATAATAAAATGTAATACTTACACCAATTACGTACTGTATCAAAAGTAATCCGCACGATGCAAAAGACACATATTTTAACGTATACATAATTGAATTGGTGCACTTTAATACAATAAAAAAACTAATTACTCTCTTATAAGCTATTAAGATGTTTGGGAAACAATGAACATCACAATTTTGCTACATAGTTTTTATACAGGAAGATTAGGCAACATATTCTTCTGTGTAAGCAGTGCAATGTCTTTATTCTCATAGATATATCTGTTTTCGAGTAGATCTGCAATGAAATGTAACGCATACAAAAGCGTAATTTAATAATTTTTTAACGATTTTTTGAGTAATATTGGCGTTTGGTTGGTCAAGAGAAATTGGTTAATACAGAGTTAGCCATAGGTGTAATAAAGTCTGATATCGCCATAATTATTTTTTTATTATAGAATAACCTAACATTGCTCAGAAAGTTATTATTTTAGATATACAGTGTGCTCCAAAATTCAGTAGCAACCAAAAAAACATTTTTTTTAATGGAATAAAACGTATATTATTTAAAATATAACTTGGACTTGCCGAAAGCATTTTAATAATATATAGTTGTAATATGTTACGATGCGCATTTTAGAACTAATGGCTACTTTTATGTTAAAAACGCTTTGATATTTCTACCCTGTACATTGATACTTACATAAATCTAATGTCAGTGTAAAAATGTATGTTTGTTATGTAATACCTCTGTCTTCGTTGCTAAAAAAGAAAATATTGAGAGACATCATAAAACTATACATTAGAATTTTAAAAATCATTCCCATTATATTTTGCCATTAGAAAAAAAAACTGAAACAGGTATAAAACCAGTTAATTGGACAACAGTCAATATTTTTAAAAACAGTCGACAAAAGTAAGGCTGCAACTGAAGTATTTTACCGTGTGTCTCAGATAATTGCACAAAAAAAGAAACTTTATGAAGACGAAGAAATTATAAAACAGGCGTTTTTAGAAGCTGCAGATTCCTTATTTGCAGACTTTAGGAATATGGACGAAATAGTGTCTGCTATAAAATCTATGCCACTTTCTGATAACACATGATATTTTTTTGTGCTTAGTTTTCACTGCAACTGGATGAATCAACAGATGTGGTTGACACTTCCCAGATCTTTAGTTTCAAATACAAAATGTTACTGGGCTTTAGTAAGTAAAGACAAATATTTAGTTCTATGTCGTGTTGCCTTGAAAGTTAAAGCGCTATTTAGTTTAACGTATTTGTGTAAATGTTCTTTCTCCAATATGAAGTTAATTAAGAACAAATAAGGCAATTAACCTAAAGATAAAACTTTGGATAATTGTATTCGAATGGCTGTATCAAACTATGCTAACTTGTATTCACTTTTATTAAATCGTATGTGACATGCCATTGTGGCTGCGTAAAAATTTGGATGTATTTATAAGTTATGAAATAGGATAGGTATAAATAAGTATTATAAGTAATTGGTTTATTAGAACGTATTAGTGAAATAAAAACATATACGCCGAATATTCCAGTGTATTATTTAATTTAAGTTGGCTTACGTTGGTAGCTCACTCTTTATTATAACAACGGTTTAAAAGGTTTAACAAAACCTTATGTCAGTGTTATTCAAAGATTTTAGTAGACAACCTGTCAAAATTTGATATTTCGTTAAACATTTTCATGTCAACTTTTGTGCAACCCACCATTTGTCTTTTACAATCCATTTTGTTTAGATCTGATGATCGTGCAGGCCATCTAAACGCCTATCCCTCCCTATTTATATATTCGAAATACTGTACAGAAAAAAAACTTGTATATATTAGATAAAATAGTCAAGCACTATACGGACAGCCAAATCCTTGTCTAATATATTCAAAAGTTTTAAATAAAAGTACCCTAAGTAACTTAGAAAAATAGTTTGTTTTGGTACATTACTTTATTTTGTTATATAGCAACTAAAATTGCTATCGTAGATTAATTTTAGTCTAAATAAAATAACATTTTGGCAATTTTGCAAACGTTATTAATTTAAAAGAAACAATCATTTTAAAATTAAACATTTGGACCTCTACTTTTTGTAGTCAATATACGCCACTGGACATTGCTGCAACCATTGAACTAAGGTCTTATTATAAAAAAGAAATGGTAATAACAAACAATTTTTTTTTTAAATATCAATAAATTAATGAGATACTCAAAATATTGTGACCGCTTTTTTAATATTCTAAAAAAATCAGAATGGACTCATACGCAATGATAGGTACGGGTTTGCCCATTCCTATTGACTTTAACTGAATAAAAAATGTACATTATTGCCCGAGTAATGGAACAATTCGTCCGCCCGCTTATAAGTGAATCCATGAAGATAGCGACATTCTAGCGGTAGAGCGGCAGCTGAAATGAGGGGACTTTTGGGTCCCGTTATTTCGAAAACTATAAATTTTTAGAAAAAAAAATAGAGATCATTTTTGCAGATTACAAAGCCATCTTTATTTTTTGTTAAAACAAAAACTCTTTAATTCGCACATTTTGTCAGATATTAGCGGGAAACCCATTTTTCGGGACTTAAGGGGCCATTTTTAGCCCTTTTCCACCTGTTAATGTTGATAAGACCGAAGACCTAAGAATTGCGCCATAAAGGAAAATTGTACAGATTTATTTACAACTTTGTCCCTTAATTTACTGGATAATTAATAATAAACTAATTCCAAAAAATTTAAAATAAAAAAAACACTGACTTTTTTGTTTTGTCATTTAAGGTTTTTATTGTTACTTCATTCTATTTTTTGATTTAATTTGCAAATTTTTTAGATTTACTAAATTAATTTTAAATATGTTCTATAGTGTGTGTTTCAATAAGTCCTGGGTTACTCGCCAGATAAGTTTCTAAAGAATAGGACCATCTCGGTCCTGATCCCGAGATTTAGCGAACTGAGTGTGATCAGTTCTATTAATCCCTATGAACTGGCAGATCGCCTGAAACAGGAAAAAAAAACAAAAACCCAACAAAAACAAAAAAACTTAACTACGCTTTGGTGGTAAGTCTGCCACGATTATCAAGATAAAATAAAATGAAAAATAAATTAAAACTAAATTTATATAAATTTTGATTTAAAAATTTAGGAAATTCTAAGAGCTTTTTTAATATTTATGGTGTTTTGTTATACTTCACCCCAAAATCAGGACCGAAGTGGTCCCATCCTTTAAATTAATTCTGTTGTTACTTAAAAGAAATACGAAATACCTTTTATTAATACAAATCTTAAAAAATAAGACGCTTTCAAAACCAAACCAATATACTAGGGGGTCTCATTAAAAAATATTAATTTTATATCGTATCTATTTTATTTTAATCTAAAGTTTTATTCTGTGTTCTTCAGTATTTTACAGCCACACGTTAAGACCTAAACCTAAACGTTGGTATTAACTTTATTTTTTAGTATATTTTTTAAAAATTTTATGAAGGTTCTAAAACAAAAATAGGTAGTTTAACAACCTAATAAAAACTAAATAATAATAAATGTAAATATTTGTTTTTACTTTGGAATATTTTTAAGGTACTCTTAAACAACAAGTAAATGATGAAAAAAAAAAGTAGCGGCAATTATTCCACTTTAAAAGTTTTTTTAACGCGAAAGAGTGGCCTGTATATTATCAAATATTTTATAAATTGGGAGCAGTTTTGCAGCTTTGTAAATAAATCTTAATTTGGATTTTAAAGAAAAATTTAAGTTTTACGTTTTACTCTCCCTGGTAGGTTTTATATAACAATAGACGTCAAATTAATTTTGATCACTTCTTATGTCTAGTACACTATATTTATACAGGGGGTCCCAGAATATGTTGGCAATCTCTCGGAATCTGACAGGAAACCTAAAAATATTATGATAAGTTCCCATAAACTTTTTTCCTACGACCCTCCCCTACGGAGATACAGGTGCATAACGGACGCCCCTGGAAATCGTTTTTTTAATAAGTTTTAAAATACTTGGCCCAATTTAAAAGTTTTTTAAAATGAAGGTTACTAAATAAGTCTTCTTAAAATAAACCCATAAAATTATATTTTAACACCCTGATGATAAGGGTTCAACAATATTATTTTTGGATAGCTTTAACCTTAAACTAAAAAAAGGTATTTTTAATTGACATCGATAAAATCAACTGATTACGAGAAATAAAATATTATGGTTGGTAAAGTTTTTTTACATTATACAGGTTTTCTAATTTAATGTCAATATTTAAGGGGGCGATTTTTGTGTCCATTTTAAAAAGAAAACTTTATATGAACGTATATCCTTAACGTTTTAACTTTTGAGATACATGGTGGTACAAATTTTCAAAAATAAATCATTTAGTAGTAATATTTGTAATATCACTTTAGATATTTTAATGAAAATTGGCATACATATACTAAGTATTAAGAAGCATTTTTAAGTATACACCATTTTTTTTATTTCCATCAATGGCGTTCGTACGGAATTTGACCTGCCTATTTTGGCAGACATTGATGGTACGCCACCGATTTCTCTTAAAATTAAAATTATTTTTTTAATCCCCAATCATTTCTAAGCAAAGTTAAATACTTGATTTTTTTTTATTCGATGCACGGTTTTCTTTAAAAAAAAATAAAAACCTTTTCTCTGAATAATCATAACAATATAGGTATATCGGTAAACAGTATCACCATGCAGAGAAATATCTAGATTTAATTTTTCTAATCTGCCTATAGTTTTTTTAGTTCGACGCATGGTTTTTACCAACAAAAATTAAATCTAAATATTTCTCAGCATGGTGATATTGTTTATCGATATTGTTGTCATCATGCATAGAAACGGTTTTAATTTTTTAAGCGACAACCGTGCATCGGACTGAAAAAAAAACAAGTAATCAGCTTTGCTTAGAAATGATTGAGGACTTTAAAAATAGTTTTAATTTTAAAAGAAATCAGTGGCGTACCATAAGTGTCTGCCAAAATAGGCAGGTCAAATTCCGTACGGATGCTACTGATGGAAAAAAATGTGGTATACGTAAAAATGCTTTTTGATACATAGTACGTGTATGCCAAATTATATTAAAATATCTAAAGTGGTATTACAGATATTAATAATAAATGATTTATTTTTTAAAATTTTACCACTCTTTATCTCAAAACTTTACTTTTAGGACATACGTTCATATTAAGTTTTCTTCTTAAAATGGACGGAAAAATTGCCTTCTTAAATATTGACATTAAATTAGAAAACACCCTGTATAATTTAAAAAACTTTACAAACCATAATATTTTATTTCTCGTAAACAGTTGATTTTATGGATGTCAATCAAGAATACCTTTTTTTAGTTTAAGGTTAAAGCTATCTAAAAATAAAATTGTGGAGCCTTTATCATACAGGGTGATAAAAAATTGCTAATATTTTGTCAGAGCTAATCCGTCCCTGGCCAACTAAATAAGCCAAATATGATTTAATGGGTATATTTTAAGAAGACTTATCTAGTAAGCTTAATTTTTAAAAAATATTAAATTATGCTCAGTATTTTAAGAGTTATTTAAAAAAAAACAATTTCCAGGGGCGTCCGTTATGTACCTGTATCTCCGTAGGGGAGGGTCGTAGGAAAAAAGTTATGGGAACTTGTCATAATATTTTTAGCTTTCCTATCAGATTTTAAAAGATTGCCCACATATTCTGGGACACCCTGCATATTTAATCTAATCTTTTAGTTTTGAGTATTTATTAGGTAGCTTTCTGCGAATGGCGGAAAACAATTATTGCGGTATATTCTTTTTCGGATAATGATAGGAAAGAAATATTAAAACAATTACATGCAAATTTAATTGCATTTTAAATATGAATAAAAGGAAATCTATTAAAAATATTTTTCTAATAAGCCTGATAGATATCAATAATTTTTTATTACTTGTCAGTTAATCATACGAATATACTAACCACAACTAACGGCTTACTTTTGGGATAAATTACGAATTATACATTCACACTAGCAAAATAACAATGCTACATAAATATGGCAAAGTTATTTAACTAGGAACATGTCGAGATTAGAGACATTTTATACAGCATGGTCTGTAAATACTGTTCCAAAAAACTTTGTATAAAAACACAAGTCATGGTCTTTTATCTTTTTATTAACATTCAATGGTGGAATGTATAAGGTTTTTTATTATAATTTGCCAAGCTTTTAAAGGTATTATTCAAAGCAATACGAAAAAGTAGTTTATACAAAAGCTTTAAGATTTTTAATTAAAATTTTAAATATCACATTTAGAAGAACAACTGACCATCAAAAAGGGGGAAAAACTCGAAGGTTTCATATTTCTAATAAAATACAGGGTGTTCCATTTAAAAATATTATTACCGATTTTTCTATTTTCCAAGCGTCAGTTGTTTTTCTAAAATCTTTATAAAAAATTCTAACACTTTTCTAAAAACCACTATTTCGTACTTCTTTAAATAATACCTTTAAAAGCATGCTAACTAATAAGAAAAATCCTGTACCTATGGTAACTAAATCAACAGTACAGGGTACAAATTACACCTAACGGCGAATTTTGCCATCTTTTATATAAATATAGAGTCTTGATTATATAAAAGATTTTTTGCTACTGGATGTAGCAGAAATGCAAAATGGACGAAGCCAGAGCTTTTAGGACCCATCCCAATTTGTACTAAATATAATCCTAACTTCCTCACCTTTTTAAAACTAAAAATATACTTCTTATTAATATGTTCCATTCCTATTAAAATGGTGTAAAGAAAATATTTATTTATTATTAGAGATATAAAATATAGTATACCTAACCAGCATTTTAATGGTTTAATAATATGGTCAGAATATTCTTACAGTATCGGTTAAAAAAATAGGCTCCACAATAATCCATCCAAAACGTTCTTACACCAACTTTAAGTGACACCTGCTAATAATACAACAACCACTTATTAAAATTCTTATAATTTCTCTGTAAATTTAATAAAGCTAAAAAAATTTTCTTAAAACCTCTATATCACATACATAACAGATTTATAAAAGCTTTGATTCTGCAAAATTGCGTACCTATTATTTTCATGAAAGGCACATTGACCTAAAATTGTTATGATCTTGTCGGGAAATTTGTCCCCTATATTATTAAATTCCTATTTTTAAACGTCCTTATAACATTTCTTAAATTTAACTCTTATAATGTTATGGCGATCAGTTGATCAGGCAGAATATTTTGCGATGCAATACATATTTCCTAATTAATAACCTGGACAGGCAAATTTTACTGCGAGGTAAAATGTACTAAGAAAATATTCAAGAGTTTATTATAAAATATTTTAAATTTAAAATATAATTTAAAAAAATAAAAATATACAGTGTGTCTACTTAAGTTGGCAACTTTTTTATCATTATTTTACGAAAAGAAACTTATTCTTTATAAAAAGTTCTGCATGTTCTGAAATTTAAACTGCAATCATCAGAAAACAAATTTTATCAATCTTATACGAGGTATGTCAATAAATATGAATTTTGCTCAAGAGTAAAGTACCTTAATATTTACAATATAAAAATTTTTTATAATAAAAAGTTGTTCGGAATTAAAAATTTTGTTTTTATATGTAATTATATTCTTTAAATTTAAAAAAAATACAAATATATTCTAAATTAGTGATACCGAACATTCATCATTTTTATTTATTACTGATGTTTTGAATGCCACTGCCAAACATTTCTTGTCAGAGCATCTTAGATTACATGTACAATAATAACAGTTAAATTTTCGTTGTTCGTGTAAAGATTTTTTGAGCAAAAAATACTATAAATTAATGCAACCGCATATTTAAACGAGATTTTGAATTCCAAACAACTTTTCATAACAACAATTTTTGATGATGTGAAATATAAAGGTACTTTACTCTTAGGTATACCATACATAACTCGTACAAGATTAAAAAAATATAATATTTGATGATTGTATTTTAGATTTTAGAACATGCGAAACTTTTTATAAATAATAATTTTTTTCGTAAAATTAATGTTAAAAAACTTCTGATATGTTTGCCATTTTAAGTAGACACACTGTATATTTGCCAAAAAGTATATATTTTGGCATCCAAAATCTTCCTAATAGCCTATCATTATTTTACAGTGAATTAACAACATATATTTTTAAGCAAAGCTATATTTAAGTTTAATTCATTATGAAAGGTTTCCTAGAAAATGTGGGAAATCCACGGATATAAAAAACACTCTCACTCCTCTTCAGAGGTCCGGCTCCCAAAGAGCTTTAATGGAATCAAGTTTTTTTACAGATAGTTATTAAACCACCAGGTATATTTTAATTTTTATAAAATAAAACAAAATATATTTTATACCCATTTATTTAAACAAATAGGTAAGTCATACAAAAACAATATTTGCTAAAACTGATTTATAATTAAAAAAAAAACTATTATTTTTAATTCATTTTAAAACATTCTCTTAAAAAACAACAAAGTGATTTATTTTCTAGAAATATTGCAAAAGTTTCTTTTTACTCAGACCTTTAATATAACTACTATACTTATAGACGGTCTAAATACATTTTTTTTACAAAGTGAATAATAATAAATGAATTATTACAAAACCAGTTGGAATACATTGTTGATAAGTTATATTAAAAAGTTTACCCAATAAAATTCGTTGCTCTTTATTTCATACTTAAATAAATAATTAAGGACAAGTACAGACACTAATGGCAAAAATAGGTTATGACCTCCGGATTTTTTAAATCCCCATTGATTTCCATAAAAATTTGAAATCAAGCTTATTTTACCCTCAACTTCAAAGGTGACATGTGTTCAACTTGCGCTTCTTGAATTTTAGGGGTGAAAACCACCTACAAAAAATCTTAAAAAATGCAAATTAAAGCATTCAATCTGTAAAAATCTTATTAAATTGAGTAAAATTTTCTAAAATTTTAAAGCATGATTTATGAATTTCATCAATTTTTCAACCCTTGGAGACCACTTGCTAAGTCTAAAAATTATGAGAAATATTTTTTGTCTTTCTGAAATATTATTATTACACTAAAATTTTGTTTACTGCTTATAATTATTGATTTACTGCAAATTTTTACCTCTTAAAAACCACTTCTTTTTATTTATTGTAAAATTTTAACCCTTAAAAACCACCCCTCACTCTGAAATTAATAAAAAAATAAAAGCTTAAATCATTTCCGTAATGATTTTATGACTAAAAATCTTATAGTCTGAATAAGAAAAATGTATTTATTTATTGTGAAATTTCGACCCTTAAAAACTGATAAAAATTTTAAAACTATTCTTTATCAAAACTATTATCAGAATAAACTATTCTTCTTGGTCAATTGGAGGACAATTCAGACAATTGTCATCGCTGCATGTTCCACATGTTGCATTACAAAATAGTCCAATTCTTCGGCAACCGCAAGAGGCACAGCAGCCTTTTTTGCAGTTGCAAAATTAGTCCAGGCAGTCAAGTCATACCTCCGAATTTTTTATATATGCACCGATTTTCTTAAAAATTTGGAATTAAGCTTATCTTACCCTCCATATCAAAATCTATATGGTCGCAAGGTGTACAAATTGTTTTTAAGGGGTGAAAACCACCCCTTATCGAAAAAATAGATTTTATAGGTTTTTCGGCTTTTTTTCGATTCAAATGTCTTTTATTTATGTAGGATAATTATCCTAACGTATTTTACAATATAAGATTGGTGTATTTTGAAATATTAACCCTTAAGCATCTTTAAAAACTACCCTTTTGATGAAAATAATATAAAAAAAAATCTTTTAACGATTTGTAACATTACAATTGCAGTTTTACTGGAAAAAATTCATAGCATCTTAATAAAATTATTAGTTACTACTTTTCAACCCCTAAAAACTACCCTTTTGCAGAAAATTAAATAAAAAAATATCTTATGACTGCCAATTTTTAGATTTTGCGTAATTTTAGTATTACAGTTTATTATCTCTACTTGAAATTATTTTAAATTGTCTACACCCTAGCAACCCTTAAGAACCACCCCTTTGACAAAAATAAAATAAAAAAATAATTTTTAATGACTACTGATGTTTTGATTTTAAATTTTGTTGGTTCTAAAGTTTATTCTCTGAACACGAAGTAATTTTTAATTGTCTACACCCTGCCAACCCTGAAGAACCAGCCCTTTGCCAAAATAAAATGAAAAATTTTATTCAAAGACATTCAATATTTCATTGTACATTCTTCATGAATAAAAATTCCTTATCTGCTTTAAAATTTCAAATCTTATTTTTTATGTAACTCTGTTAATTTTGAAGCTATCACATCCTAGAAAAAATCATTTTTAAGGTAATCTTCAGGGCTACAAAACTATGTATATTAGAAGGGCTTGAGACCCTTCATATTTTATAGGTAAAGGGTCAAAGGGCTGCGGAAAAGCAGTTCTCGCACTATAGTGAAAGTTTAAATCGGTTATAACTCCGTCAATTTTTATGCCACAAAGAAAAATAAAAAAAGAAAAATAATCGCTATAAAAAATGCTACATTTTTCTACTCTTTAGTTTTTTTCGTATCTCTTATGGTTTTGGAGTTCACAAAAAATCACAAAAAAAAACATATAATTTAAGCTCATTTTTTTCAAAACTGTGCATCTCTAATGAGTAAAACTTTCAGATGTTATAAATAACATACAAATAAAGTAATTGGTAAAAGGAATAAGTTTTATTTTGATTTTGAATGAAATGACATTAGTTTTATTGCGATTTTTTTTATATTTTACACCATATCTTACTGAAATTTTAGTCAAAAAGATTTTTATGGGTGCTCATTTTAAAGGTCTTTTTATGCTCTTTAAAAAATATTCTATGACTTTTTGTTAAGAAATGTACCATTTTCCCGTTAAGATCTTCATAAATTAATTTTGATTTCTTTGTTTTTTTAAGGACTTCATTTTTGTTCATTACACTTTTTTCGATAAAACGCATAATTACAGAGTTATGCGTAAAAAACAATTGAAAAATGAGTTTTTTTTAACCAAAAATCGCACTTTTCAATTGCGAATAATTCAAAAACTATTGATCTGGCGAAAAAACTTGACATGACATTTTTTATTTCAAATTTGCTTACCTATCGATTTCTGGGGGTATTTTGGGAAAAAAATTGCCCACCCCCGAGAAGGGGTGGCATCCACCCCAGGGGTGGTTGCGCACATCAGCACCATATAGATTTTGCTTTTCGACCATCCATCTATCATCTGTCCAAATTTCAAACAAATCGGTGCATATATAAAAAATTCGGAGGTGAAATGCTTACTGCCTGGACTAAATATCATAAGTAGTTCATCTGGTGCAGGTGGATTTATATTTTTAATTGGATGATAAGATTCTTCGATATTAACCCATCCCCAGTCAACTGGATGAATATTTTTATAATTTTATAATTTTTAACAAGCCTCATTTGGGTTTGTAAGTAAACTCTCTTAAAATGTTTATCTAGTGCACCAACTGTTGGAACAAGAGATGATAGTTATACTGCACTATTCTTAGTGGTGGCCTTAAAGAAGGATTCATAACGGATTTGCTCGAGATGCGCTAACAAGTAGTTGATACCAGCGAGGCGCCCGAGGCGGACCACTTGTTTTTTCCTTTTAATTTCGGAAATATACTGGCATACTACCAGTATATTTCCAAAATATACCACACTATATTTAGACAAGATTCACAGACACACATATAGTAATCTATTCTTATCCGTTATTATGAAAATAAGAGATATCTTTGAAGAAATTTGAAAATTTTTGTTTTTGAAAAATCGAACTTTTTATTCAAAAAAAAGCATTCTAAACAAGTCATTTTTCTAAGCTCATTAAGCCCTTCAAGGAATACTATAAATGTCAATTTTTGCGGAAGTGGTGTAGGTTTTATTTTTCACTTTTTCTTTAAAAATTCGTGAGCCCTGTCCTATTTTCATTATTATTCGCTAAGTTTTAAAGCAATTCACTTAATCTGATAATTATTTAAAAGGTCGTTCCACTTTAAAAAGAGTTTCAAAGATATTTTTTTTAAAATATATCGGTTTTCCGTTATTTAACCTCGAATACTTGCGTTCAAGTACTTACAAAAAAATGATACCTTTAAGTAACAGCTTTTGGTTTAATCTAAAATGTTAAAAAAAGTAATTTCTTTGTTCTTCTTTTAGCTTTAATTTTGATAAAATAACTTTTTTAAAAAAACGAATAGTTGTGGAGTTATTCGTAAAAAAACAGTTTTAAAACATGCATTTTTTTTTCATGCAAAAACTAACTTTTTTGACTTATCAAAAAAAAAACTTTATAGAATAAAAGTTGCTTATAATTTGTCCCTTTACCGAGTTTCAGGCTTATTTTTGATAAGATAATTTCACCTTCCGAAAAGGGGTGGCATCTAGCCCTAGGGTAAAAGCGAAAGTTTGTTACTTAAGGCACTCTCTAACTACTTACCAATTTTTACACAAATCGATAAAGATTCAAAGACTTCGGAGGTGAAACCATTTAGGGACTCTACTATCACGGTAATTTGAAGTTTAATTAGAGCCAATACATTGAGGACTTCAGGAACTACAGTAATATTTGTCGACTTTAAATTAATTTCTTTTTGCACAATCAATCTGCCTGCATATCTTTCCGCCTGACATGATTTTTTTTTTCAAATAACACAGGTCAACATTTGATCTACGCGGGAACGCCGAAAGAGGTTAGGTGCTAATAGGGTTTTTGAGGTCGCTGATTACGATGAAAGGGTCTGTGGACCTTTATCAGGTCAGATTCAAAGTCATTAAAAGGTCAAGGGAGGAGAATAACCATTGGAAAAATCTGGAAAAATTCAAGCACATGTTTTCGAGGTCTCTATTTCCGAATCCGACGCATATTTAAATCTAACCTACAGGTAAGTCAAGGTCATTTTAATGTGTCTTTGAACCTGACGTGATGGAGGTTGACCGACATTTTCATCGTAATCAGCGACCCCAAAAACCCTAGTAGCACCTAACCGCTTCCGGCGTTTTCGCGAAGATCAAATGTTAACCAGGGTAAACTGTTTCTCAACATTTTTAGAGCTAAAAAAATAAGAAACAAAAAAAGGGTAAACATTTTAGTATTTCATCTATTAAACATATTAAGAAGGTTTTACATTATTACATTTAACGTATTTGGATTCTGAGGTCGAATTCTCCAGGCTCTCTACTAACGATACAAAAACAAAAAACATTTTAAATTTACCTATTATTAGGTTAAAAGATGTTATTTACTGAAAACTGAATAAGTGCATAGTCAGTTAAAAAAAATGAAGAATAGTAAACAATAATTTAAACAGAATAAAACATATTTTGATGTATTTAATATTAATAATAACGTGAGTTTTTACTTAAAGTTAGATAATGTAAACATATTGTCTGTTTGTTCTATATTTTTACAAAACAAAATGTTTACATTAAAATGCAGTTCTTTTTGTTTCCATTGTCCAGCCTATGCCGTCTTTTATATTTTTCTAAGAATTCTAATTGTTTAGCATTAATAGCACCGCGTCTTTTTTCACGAATTAATTCCACAGCCTCCTCGTATTTTAAACCTAACTCTATAAGAGCTATCGCTACCAGTACTGGTGCCCTACCGAGTCCTGATACACAGTGAACTGCAACACAAGCGTTTGGGTCACTTGTTACCGTATTCTTTAAAACCTAAAAAAGAAAAAAATATTAAATGCATAAATTCACTAATAGCTTTGTTCGCGGGTCACGTTAAGAACCGATTCCGAACTAAAATTGAACCGTTCAGGATTGTCTTAAGGCGCATGTCTAATTATATACCGGTTCCGGATTTTTATTTACCGCGAACGGCGCGGATTTCAATCGAATTTCTCCAACAGCTGACTGTTTAACCTAACCTGACTTTTACCAAGTTTATTTTCATTTATTAATGTTTTTATTTTGTTTTTGTTCCTGTTGGCACTGACACCAGAAGAAATAAAATACCCTATTATAAATAATGGATAATTCCGCACGTAGTAACTAATATGTAATTACTTATTTTAAATAGGGTCTTAATTTGAAATAAATGAACTTACTATTTCTATCAATTTATAAACAACTATATTACTGCTTTATAATCTACAATCAAGATAAACTAAACTAAGCATCAAGGAAAATTAAGAACTTTAAGTTACAGGTTTGTATGGAGCGATTTATACTTCCAATTAAATAAAATAGGTATTAAGCTTAACTAAGAAGGGCAAAATTCTTAAGGTTCACCTCAAACACAACAAACAGCAAACAGATGATAAGAATGTTGATATTGCGCATGAACAGCAGAACCGAACTTTTAATCCCATCAAAAATTCGGGGACTCCAAGAACCGATTCTGAATCAGTTACGAACCAATCCGATGTTATCCGCGAACGCTGAACTGTTACTAAAAATTCAAAATTGTGTTACCGCGAACGACCGTTTTCATAGTGCACATGCGAATAGTCCCTGAACCGGTTCGGAATTGGACCCGCAAACAAAGCTAATATTTTAGTCTTAATAAGATATGATTAAAAAAAAATACACCCACTATTCAAACAGTTGTAACATTACCAAATAACAAAACATTTTTTTATTATAAGACGTGTTTTCTTATTTTTCTTTTGATATTGTGGTATGGTTGTCGTGTACCAGTGGTGTACACCAAGGAAGTTTGAAGGTTTATGGAAGTCCAGTACTATGGCCAATTCGATCAAAAATGCCCGTCCCGCCATGAAAATAACTGTCAGCCGCCGTTATGATTCTGCACAGTAACAAAATTCCACGAAATATTCTTATGTGTTGCCTACATACACACTAATAAATCAATGTCTAGGTAGGCAACATATTATACTTTCGACAGAGCTGGAGTCACATTTTCCTGTGCGACGGCGCGGCGCGCATGAAGCCATACGCGCCTCGCCGTATTAATGTCGATTGTTTTGTGTGATTTTATTTTGTGGTTGCAAAAGTTTTTTAGATTAATAAAAACCTCCTTATTTTAGTGATTAGAGTTTATTAAATTATAAATATAATTTTGTGTTTATTGTTTGTTACTTATAATATCGTAATGTCATTCATTCAGCTTCTACCTAAATTAATGCTAGGGTGCTCCAGGGCACCAACTTTGTTTCTTCTTTACATTATTTTTGCTGACGATAGTATCCTCCACTCTAATATTCACTTTCCTAAGCCAACCTATAGGCCTCAATTAGAAAACACGCGCAGGTCAATGCAGATATCTCTTAAACAGGACCTTAAACTAATCTTGATTTGGGCTTCATAAATCTTGTCCAGTTTAATGCTCCAAGACACAGCCATGTTCGATGTTGCGAAAGAAAGTCATTTAATCATTTTGGTGTTACTTTTGAGAATAACCTTAACTGGCACAAACACATTACATCCATAGCCTCAGCTGATTCAGAAAAGCTTGGATTCCTCTTTCGAGCCATAAAGTATTTCCCTTCTTCCAATCTCTCCGTCTAATCTGTATACTCTGCATGCCAAAATCACACCATTTTTAGAATATTGTTCTTAAGTCTGGAGAATGGCGTTCTCTACAACTCTTATCATCCTTGATTTCATTAAAAAAAATATTCGTCTTATTAATGATGCCACGCTTACAGAAAAGCTTTGTTCTCTTACCCACCGACACGCTGTAGGGGATATGTCGCATTTTTTTAAAGTATTTTTACGGCTTCTGCTCCGAGGAGTTAACGCAAAATTGGTAATAAGTACACGAAACGACCATACAATGTTTAAAATTTATTTTAAAAAAATCATGGTTTTAATTATTTTACTAAGATTTTTGGTAAAAATACAGAACTCTCAAAAATACCGACCATTTAAATAGAAGGCTGTGAAGTGGCGCCACCAATTCTTTCCATATTAAATCTGATGATATAAAATCTAAGATTACACAATAATTTTAAATATTTTATAATAGTTTTGTTTAATAACCAAAAATGTTGTGCAAAAAATTAAAAAAAAAAAACAGTGAAAGTATGGTTAGTTTGAATTTGACATTTGATGATGTCAACTTTATACATGGTAATAAAGAATTGTGAAAGTCCGGATCTGACCTACAGTTCATTGCGCAAATTCCTCGGGGCCTGTCCCCCTATTCCCGCTGCCCTGCACGCCTAAACAATTTTGTTCTACAGCATTGGCCTCCCAAAAAACCTTTAACCTTTCCTGGTGTACACAGACATTCTTTATAGGGTGTGAGGTTAGTAATTTTTTTAAGCTATTAAACTAATTCTGAGTAATGGATGTCACATGAGTGTAAGATTTTAGAGAATCGAAAATCAACTTAAACCCAAATAGGTACTAACTCGGTTGTGAAAATTTCTTTTTAATGAACTGTGTAAGACATACGTGTACGAAACTTTTTTATAGAATAGGGAATAAATGTCATATTAAGCCAATACGACCAAAATGAATCCTTATGTTATTGATTGTGGGTTTTATAAGTAAACGTTTTAAGATAATTCAACTTTGTTTTAAAATCACATGTATAAATTATATTATTATCAAAATTAATTTTTACATCCTGTTTTTGACAGATATCATATATTTTGGACATATTGTTTTATGTTTAAAATATTACATTTAGTACTAGTGATATTTCTTATCGCGCTTTGCCGTTTTTGGCACATTTAATTATTGACATATATGCCGTTTTTAACGGATTTAAATATCACTTTTGATGAATGACATTTTAAATAAGTAATTTTTGCTCGTTGCCATCTGTAACAGGTGTCATATCATATGCATATCATTTTTTAAAATATAATTTTTCACACCTATCAAATTTAAAAGTGGTTATTTTTGAAAAGTTTTATTTTTAAGGAGTGTTGTTTCTTACCCAATACTGATAAGAAAAAAATTACACCATTTTAAATTATTTGTTTTTATGATTTTAAAACTCTTTTATAAAAAAAAATTACAAAAGATTAACGGCCGAGTGATGATCGCGTTGTTAAATTTAGCAATGGACTTAGCAATTGTTAAAAGTTGACAACGGTTTAGAATGTTTAACAAAATGTCATTGTCAGTGTTATTCAATGATTTTAGTAGGCAACCTGTCAAAATCTGACATTTTGTTAAACATTCTAAACCGTTGTTAACTTTAAACAATTGCCAAGTCCATTGCTAAATTTAACAACGCGATCATCACTCGGCCGTAAATGTAATATTATTTTTAACAGGTTTTGAATTTTAGACGTTACATTTTTAACACATATGTGATTTCTTAAAACTTCCTATTCTAATAATAGGTTGTGTAAAGCTTTTATGTGACTATAATGGTTTTAAGCAATTAAAAAAAAATCTTATTTATGTTAATATTCTGAAATACAAACATGGGGGTGTACAGTGAAATGAGGAATTTACAATTCTCCATTCCACTCGGAATACACAGTTCTGTATTTCAAACGGAAATATATGCTTTACTGCACTGTAGAAAAGAAAATAACAGAAGAGTTTATAAAAACAAGCGGATCTGCATAATAACACACAGCCAAGCGTCACGGGGGCACTAGTAAACCTTAAGGTAACGTCCAAGCTGACATGGGAATGCCAAAAAGAACTGGAAGTCCTGGGAGAACGCAACAGGGTTACTCTCTTGTGGTACCAGGACATTCGGAAATAGAAGGTAACGAAAGAGCGGCTGAGCTAGCGAGACAGGGATCATCCACACCATACCTTGGACCAGAATATGCACTTGTAGTGTTTAAAACCACAGCACGAAGGCAAACCAGGTAATTAATCCCAAACAAACACGAAGAATACTGGGGGAACCTCAGTAGAATTAGACATGAAAAAAGCTTCATAAGGGGCTTATTCAAAAGAACGAAGGAAGAACTACTCAGACAAAGTAGGTAAAGACTTCGCATAACAGTAGGGTTGCTAACTGGGCATGATAACCTAAGAGGACACCTACACAAGATAGGCTCATACAATGGAGACCCAAGTTGCAGAATGTGCGACGAGGGGGAAGAAACAAGGTACCATATCCTGTGCGAATGTGAAGCGTTGACTCACAAGGCAGGCATTATTTGGGCAACCGGAAATGGGCTGTTACGGGATGTATAAATACAAGCTCTGTTACGGGATTCGGCAGTGCGGGCTAGTGCGGCGCTGTGTAAACATCTGCCGGCAGCAAAAGAGTGTTCATCTCTTTGTGTGCTTTTATTCCAAACGGCTTTCCGCGCGGATAAGAGTTTTTTGTGATTTGTTAAAATTCGAGAGCTTTATTTTTATTTGAGCCTTCAGCTCAATATTAGTGTATTTTGTTGTTGTTTTGTTTTTTTGTTGTTTTGGTTGTTATTGTTAATTAATTCTAGTAAGTTCAGTCCATTAGTGTTAGGTTTAACCCCACGGGGAGTGATCCCAGGTCGGGGTTATTTGTTAATCTTTTGCTTTTCAAAATTCAATTAAATGTTGTTACGCCGTAGTAATATATTTTAAATCGGGGATCGAAAGCCGGAATTAGCGCCTTGGCTGTTGTTCTTTTTTGTAAACGGGAAATTAGTCATTTTTGGTTTTGTATTTTGAATTCAAATTAGTGTCAAAGAAAATATCGGATAGTAAGTTTGACGAAGTTTGTAATGAGTTAAAGGATCCTTTAAGAATAAAGTTTAGGCACATGATTAAACATAAGTGTTTTAATAAAAAAAGGCCCGGAGAGATGAACACCCTAGGCACTCGCGACCCACCGGTTTCGGCGTCGCGGCTTCCTCGGGAAGTCACCTCTGCCGATGGGGTGGAGAATCGGTCACCAAATTCGGCGCCACCGCCTTCAGCCGTCGCCGCCGATAGGGTGACTGATAACTCGCTAAATTCGGCGCCGCGGGTTGCATGTTCCGCTGCTGCCGATATAGCGACCGCGTCCAGGACTTCCCATTCTGCCACTCGGATGTGGAGCAGAACCCTGTACCGCAGACGACAGCGTCGCAAGCAGAAGGTTATGGGTTTTGCTGCGCTACCCCCGCGTGACAGTAATGGGAATAAACAGTATTTTACAGAGCAGGGGGCAGGGTTGGCAATAGCGCAATTAAATCGCTATTCCCGTTACAAACCATATTTCAGACCAGCAAAAAGGGAATTGACCACCTATTCGCGAGCAAGCATTAGTGGCCCGGATCCAGCAGGAGCATGGTTAAACACTGGAATCCCCAATTTAGACACGGTTAAGGGCACTGACAACGAGAATAGGGCGCCGGGATGTGAATTCCCACTTACGGCAGTTATAAGTGAGTGGCGTCCCACAGGTGCTTCAACCACGTTCCAGGAACGCTCAGAACAACAGGACTCTTCTTCCCCTACAAAAGGAGTCTCTACTTGGCGAGTTCAAGCAGCGGTTAGAGGGTACAACACCCCAGGAGCGACCAAGAGCGCAGAAGAGGGAGATGGCGAGGCGACCAGCGCGGGTTGGGTGTTAGAGGCCCTGACCGCGGTTGAAATCGGCCGAGATGAGGTCCAGGAGGAACCTCGAGGTCCCGCGAAGGTAGCGAGTCCTGCTGCGGGGGTGGTGACCCCTGCTTTCCCGCCAAATAGGGATATGCATCCAGTGGGCGACACTTTGGGGAAGACGAGAAAAGTGATCAGTGATCATACATCAGGACCTGGTATTAAAGGCACCAGAGAAGCCTTATTTGGAAGTGGCGTGGGCCGGGGACTATGTAGCCAGTCCGTATAGTGCCGGCACCGCCGAAGTACGGCGCTCCCAGGTTTAGTTTTCGGCAGTTGGCTGTATTTATTGAACCCGTATTAGTTGGTTATTGGGTAGAACGCGGGTAGCCGTGGATTCGAGCCCCTGTTGAAAGAGAAGTTGTTTTATTTATTTTTGTTTGGGAACTTCAAGGTACCGGAAAATTGCCGACATTTCGGTAGTACGGCACTTCCAGGTTTTAGAAAAGAAAATCGTTTTGTTTATTTTTGTTTGGGAACTTCAAGATACCGGGAGATTGCCGACACTTCGGTAGTACGGCACTTCCAGGTTTCAGAAAATTGTAACATCTGGCAGTTTTATTTTCAGAAATTAAAACAGGGAGAGCCTCTTCAGATAGTTGGCCCCTGAAATAGTGTATTTCAATTGTTTATTTATTTTATTTGCAGATACGGAACAAGGACGCTGTCGCATTGCACTAAGCTGATTGGCACCTTGTTCCCAACGGACGCCGTCAAAAGAAGCTTACGGTTTTTGGGGCAGAAAGCTGTCGCTTTATAAAAAGTTGATTGGCACCTGTCGCCCGCGCGGTCTGTACTTAGGAGAAGGAGAACCACGAAGACGACGTCGTGAAAACATATGACACCGTGCTCGTAGAGCTGGGAGATTTGACAGGCATATTAAGGCAGTGGTTTAAAAGGGATATTGCGGAAACCAAGGGTGGTGTTCACCCGGAGTTGCTGGGAGAGCCGCCGGAAGAGAGCCGCATCGAAGATGCTGCACTAGGTGCCGCCTCTGTGATCCACCGGAGTTCTAGCGTGCTGAAAGTTGGCAGGAAGCAAGAAGGAATAAAGAGGAAGAGATCTAAACCCGGCCGAACCGTTGTGGAAATCGGATAGCGGAAGGAGCCGCGTCGTAAGGGCGAGTCGTCAGAAGGGTGCTCCAGGTGTCGTAAGTGGGTGACACCGTGCAGGAATTAGGCTGCAAGCAGTGGCGGCGCTAGACCACATGTGGACGTCGGCGACATCAAGTTCGCGAGGCCTCTTTACTTTCAGATTAAAAACCGAAGTTTGAAGAAAAGCTAAATCATAAAATAATGTATGAGTAAACGACTTTTATTGTTAATAATCAAATGATAACAGAAAATACACACGGAATTCCAAAATCAAGACTTTTCGACTTTTAGCCCCCTATTTTTTTAGGATTGTGTCGTAGTTAAGGCTAGCCGCTATTTCAGATTGATTGACAGAACTGATAACGCGGTAGTCTGTATTTTGGCTCATCGTGCTTCCAATGGTTTCTTTTCAATTTTAACTTTGAGAATTTTTCAGCGGAGGCTGTACTGACCGGATCTGTGAAGCAATGATCCTGATTAATGAAAGTTTATATATTTCTCTAAATTATTTTCAAAATATATTGGATGAGTTGTTCGCATCGTGGTAGAGAGTGAATAAGCTTTTTAAAAGCTAAAGTTCTTTCATATAGTTCGAAAGGCTGTATTCACTGTTTTCGCCTTGAAGTATTGTCCCTTTAATCATTGTAATTTTCCTTCTTGGTATAGATTTCAAATGATTGATGTCATAAATAAAACCAAATTGCGTAAAATATTCATTGAGCGCTTTAAATCATGGTGTTAAAAAAGTTGATCACTCCAGTTAATATATTGCAAAATCTTAATATTATTGACATTTGTTCAACACGGCTTACGTCCCTGGCACAATTAAGCAAGATGGCTTAGTATTTTGCTTGGGAGGTAACTTGTAAAACTTTTTTGCGAGGCTCCCTCAGGCGCTAGGCCGTCGGCGGTGGTCGACGTCGCCGATGCCTAGCGCCGCCACTGCTGCAAGTTTGCAGGAAGAAAGAGGGAGCAGAAAGGAGTGGAACCACACCCCGCCGAACGTCGGTAAAAGGTTAGTTTTAGAGGGAGCCGTGTCTGAGGAGTGATGGGTAGACACCAGTCGCGAATTCAATTGTATCTTTGCAGGAAGACAATCAGGAGAACCAGGAAGAGAACAGGAACCTGGAACCATTGTGGAACCTGGGTTCTTCGGGAACATTAAGAAAATCGATATTATGCTACGAACACCACCAAAGGGATCACGAACCTCGTACAATAGTCGAGAATCAATAGGGGAGCAAGAAAATAAAGGGTCAGATACCATATCCATGCCTGGTGACGCCGGCCCGGGCGTGGATCGTGATGAGGCCCCACAGCTTCATCGGGGTAAAGGCAGTAGAGTCCTGTTCCCGCAGAATGGGGTAGCTGGCGCGGTGCAAAGGACTAGGCGACATAGCGAAGGCGATATTCCCCGCTTAGCGTCTACAGAAGATCCCTTACCACACTAGGTCATAACAATAAAGAGTCATACTTGCCTAATGAAGCTTTGACGACAAACAACACCGAGCGAGGCGCGTATTTCCCCGATGGAGACAGGGCCTACAGGAATATATCAACCAACCAGTCTCGGGGTTATACAGACTTGTGGAAGGAACGAGGCTAATGGGAGGATTGGTATAAAAGATAATGGGAAATTGGGCACAAAAAGCCCAAGAGGCTGCGCTGCCTCCGGTAGTGAATTAAGACGGCTCCCAGGGAAGAAGAAGAATAAGAATACAAACATAGGTTGTGAACTGTATAAACTGTTTTGGTTAATTTTAATTTATTTGTAAGTAATTTAAGAAAAACTATTTACATCAATTAAACGTCTTTGCGTACAAATCAATTGCCGAGTTTGTTTTTTTAGGTTAATGCTTTTATTTACTATTGTAGGTTTCTAATAAATATATTAATTTATATAGCATTTGTATATACTGTGTATTGAATGCTACGAACCTTAAACCACTCATCAATAATAGAGTCCGGTGGAGGTTTCCCATCAGGAAAAGATAAGTCGAGCACTAAAATTCCATTGTCGTTTAGTTTTTTTACATTGTAGCTTTCTTCGCATAACTTTACCACAGCCTTTACATTGTGATTTTTCATTTCTTGTACGTACTCCAGCATGTTCGCATTTGTAGGCTTCATAGTTATTAAAAACCTGAATCCTTTGTGAGAGATCTCGGCTGGTGCATAAGAAGTGGTAATGCTGGGTTTCCTACTCTAAAAAATAGAAAATGTTTTAAAAAAATCTTGTTTATTATACTTCTGGTATAAAAAAAAACAAATAGAATAAATAAATATACTTAAAACGATTTTATATTTAAAGTTTTATTTGGCGTTTTGTATTACTGGTAAGCATCCTTTAATTTATTAAATAAAGTATTAAAAATATTTGTATTGACAACATTTCTGCAGTTTATATTAACAGTGTATGCCAGGCACAAAGTAAATAAAATAAAGAAAAATTTTATATTCTAAAATAAGGCAAAATTTATTATGAACATAGCTTCAAGTCAGTCACAGCTCACGTACTAAAAATGTTAGGTTTAAATCCCATCTAGTTGCCATTTAAACTAAAACTTTTAGCAGATCTCAGGTGTGTTATGTTTAAATTTTGGCAGCAAATGTTACAATCAAAGAAGCTAATAATCTGAAAGGTGCAATAAAAGCGCTCCCGTCTAATCCTCGAGCGGGTAATAATTAATAAGCTCGGTAATAAGTTTGACTTGTGTGATAATGAAAAATGGCGGGTTGTAGTTCTACCACAGCTTAACTACAAAACTATTAAAAACATGAACTGGAGAAAAAAGTGCAATATTATGGACTTTCGATTAGAGAGCGACAGTGACTTTTTAGAATAAGCTAGTGAATATAGTGATCATGAAACTGATTCCGAACAAGAAAGGACATGGCACACATAATATGGGATTCTGGCTCTCAAACGATTTTTTTAAATTTGAGTATGTTGTTTCTAAATCAATAGGAACATCTTTTAAATGGGACATTTTTGTGCAGGCCTATAAGATGGCCCAAAAAAATCACTGAAAAGTTGCAGCTTAACTCTTTATAAATTCTAATATAAAAGAGTAAAATTTTGTCTAAATCCAACGGAATAATATATATTTTTTTATATTTGTTTAGAGTTAAAATAATTTAATTTAACATTTACCACATACAGGGTGGTCCAGTATCGAATAAATAATATGGATAATCCATATTATTTATTCGATACTGGACCACCCTGTATGTGTAACTAAAATCTTAATATCTTGATATATTTGTATATATTTTCAGAATTTATATATCTCTGACAGCTTATTAAGGTAAATCTAAGTTTAAATATTTTGGTTAATTGTCCCAAATATACAGGGATATTTAGAATTAAAGATTATTTTTTGGTTTGTTTCCACCAGATGTTTTGTGACATGTAAAGAGGTACATAGTTTTAAAATCTGCACATTTTTCTGACAATTTTTTAACAGAGGTATAATAAAATCAAGCTATCCATAACTAAAATAATTTTCGTGTAAACCTACAGGGTAAAGTATCTAGAAGGTTTCATTCACCATGTCTCCTCGATTTACCTATTGTTCCGTGACACCCCGTATAAAAACACGGATCCTGGTTTTACACCTTTTTATTAAATATCAGGTTTACAAACGTTTCTATGGAAACACTTCAATGTAACGTAATAATGACAACTGTTTAACCTTTAACTGTCTGTCAACTTCTTATCTCGTCGGAATACAAAACTAAACTGACCCGTGCCGATTTCCTTCGCGCTTTATATAGAAATGTGGAAAAGAATGAAAAAGTCTGGAAAAGTCTAGAATTAGCTAGAAGAATTCTTTTACTACAGGATGCAAGAAAAGTGTTAAATAGATGTCTCCAGCGCCCTCAGGATAATCCGCAATGACCGTCGAAAAAGGGAAAAACTAAGGTAACCTATTTTTTAATAAATTATTAACCTAAATAAAATAATTCTAACCTTTTACATTTCTATTAACTAAACACTAACTAAAGTCCGTAACACTATATTTTTAGGATGAGTTGTTTTAAAATTGTTTGCCGCGCAAAAAATTGCTGGTGTTAAATAGTATTGTTCATTAAATTATTTATTAGTTGACATGATTATTAGTTTAAAATTTAAAAAATGCAAAATTAGCTCGCTTTTTTGACTTGGAGCACAAGAAACTGGCAGAAAAGTAAAAATTTTGAAAATATATACAAATATATCATGAAATTAATATATTACTTGGCATAAACAGTTTATTTCTATGATACTGGAGTACCATGTATGTGTTGAATAGCAAATCACATTTTGTAACTCTAAATGAGTATGTAAATCATTTTTTGTTGGATTTAAATGATAGGTCAGACTTTTTAGGTGTTTAAATTAGTATTACCAGGGAAGCTTTAACTTCTCAATTTTTTGGGCCACCCTGTAGGCTTGCACAGGAATGTCTTATTTAAAAGATGCTTCTATTGACCTAAATAACAACATAATTAAATTTTAAAAAATCGTTCGAGAGCCAGAATTCCATGTTATATGTGCCATATCATTTAGTTACTTAATTATCTCAAAAACCAGCAATTATTGACGTATAGCCTTATTTACATTTTGGATGTAGAATTGAATAGTCAAAACTTGGCAAAATATACAAAGCGTTCCATTAAAAAAATGTACTTTACAATGAAAACTTTATTTTCATTGTTAAGTACGACTTATCCTAAAAATATAGGTAAATTCAGAAGACCTTCTAGATACTTTACACTGTAGATAAATAAGATAATTATTTTAGTTATGGGGAGCTTTATTTTATTATACCTCTGTTAAAAAATTGCCAGAAAAATGTGCAGATTTTAAAATTTGTACCTTTTTATATGTCACAAAATATCTTGTGGAAACAAATCTACCAAAAATCTTTAATTTCAAATATCCCTGTATATTCGGGACAATAAACCAAAATATTTTAACTTAAATTTACCTTAATAAACTAACAGAAATGTATACATTTTAAAAATATATAAAAGTGTATCACGATATTAACATTTAAGTTGGCATAATCCATATTATTTATTCGATACTGGACCACCCTGCATGTGTTAAATGTTAAATTACATTATTTTAACTTAAAACAAATATATAAAATATTATTCCGTTGGATTTAAACGAAATTTTGCTTTTTTTCTGCGTTTATATTAGAATGAATAAAGAGTTAAGCTGCAACTTCTCAGTGATTTTTTTTTTGGCTACCCTATAGGCCTGCACAAAAATGTCCCATTTAAAAGGTGTTCCTATAGATCTAAGAAACAACATACTCAAATTTTAAAAAAATCGTTTGAGAGCCAGAATCCCATGTTATGTGTGCCAAGTCCGTTACGTTGACAAAAATTACGAAAGAAGCATTGACTCGAGCAGTGATATGAAGATAACAAAAGCAGCAGCAATAGTGACAATAAAGAGGAAGATATAGTTGGATCATTTTTAAAATGAAAAAAGTAGCAAAAAGGTTTAATTGTTATTGTCGGTCGCCTTTGCTTTTTATATGGTCTACGCCGTTTCCGCACAGACACGTGCGGGAAGCGGCACATTATAAAAAGCAAAGGCAGCCACAGTTCAAACCAAATCTTTTTTGCTACTTTTTATGTTTTTTTTTTCTTTTTAAAGGGCGCCGAATTTTCATTTTAAAAATGATCCAACTCTAATTCTTATAATTATTTTAATGGAAAAAAATACAAGTGGGCTAAAACTCCTTTTGCTTCTTCTTGGAGTTTGGAAAATTATTAATAACGATATGCTGCAAATAATACTCGAAAAAACTAACGAAAGAATCACTACTATAGTCGCTAAGTTCAACGATCATAATCTTACTTGTCAGTACACAAACTATTTGGATATTATTGGAATGAAAGCATTTTTGGGCTTATTATATCTAGCAGGGGTTTTTAAATCAAATAACGAAGATTTGAGATCATTATTTGCAACCAACGGTACTGGCCGTGATACCATGTCTTTGAACCCTTTTTATTTTACTACCTGCACTGCGCTTTGATCGCCCAACTACACGACCAGATCGTTATGCTAAAGGAGACCAACTCGCTGCTATATCCAATATTTTTGACATGTTTATTATCAACTGTCAGTCGAACTATAGTGGCGGTGAATATCTTACAATAGATAAAATGCTTATAACTTTTAGGGGGAGGTGTAAATTTAAAATGTACTTGAAAAATAAACTCGACAAGTGTAGAATAAAAATGGAGTGTTTAGTGGATTAAAACATATTATCTCCCCAATGCCTTCATATACATAAGCAAGAAAACTCAAAAAAACGAAAAACTATCCATTTCTACGATGGACCTGTTGACCCTTATTCCACCAATATTCTGAACTAATAGAAACATTACTGCGGTCAACTGGTTTATTAAGCTAGTAAAGAAATTAACAAAACATAACATACGTGGGAAAATTAAAAAAAATTAGAGAGATTCCTCTGAGTGTTAACCTCATGAAGACAAGCCTTTTAATTTCCTTATGTTTGGATTTACTAGAAATGAAAAATTCGTATTTTTTGTAGCAAAAAAAAATCGTGCAGTTTTACTAGTCTCCTCTATGCATCATGCCGACACAGTGGAACCAAATAAAAAACCTAAACGTTTACCGTCGTACAGTGGGAAATACATAAAACAATTCTGGCCATGCATCAATTTTAATTGAATAGTAATGTTTTTTTACCATCTTTAGTAGAGGTATATTTTATATTTGTACTGAGATAATCGCTGTTTTTTACCCAGAAGCCATCGTAAATTGGGATACAACTCATCGACCTCAAAACCAAAAAAAAAACCTCGTTTGCAATGCTCGGCGACTAGAAATGAAAACCATAAAAAATAATGTAAGTAAGGTTAATAAATTAAAAGGAATAATTACAGGTTTTTTTTTTTTCACTTTTAGTCACCGAGTATTGAAGAACGAGATTTGGTGGTTTTGAGGTGGATGAGTTATATCCCAATCTAAGATGGCTCCTGGATAAATGTTGCAATTATCTTAGCAGAAATATAAAATATACATTCATTGAAGATGAATATAAAAAATTACCACTATGCGTCACAGTGAACATACCGGTGACAATATGGCGATTGGTACTAATATTATGTTTTTATCTCTACAAAATTTAGAGTAAAACCTCTTAAAAGCTACTATTTTTGAAAATATAGTATTATTTATTCTTTACTATTAAATAAAGGATGTTCTTGATCAAGTTAAAAACTCAACCAGTAGGTACCTTCAAAGGTCTACCAAGTAAGTTATCTATAAAAGACTAAATATAAACCAAGAGCTTCCTATGTATGATTTTACCGACCCACCACTTCATGTACAGGCCAACCTTTCAAGCTTGGTCAGCAGAACTTTTTAGTTTTCCCACGCGTCCTTAATCTGTATTTTTACTAATGTCTTACTTTTGACTAGATGTAAATTGTCACTATTAAATAAAATTTAATATTTAATAAGAGTATTTTTAAGATCCTTTATGCTCATGTGGTTTAACATTTGCAAAGTGGCTTCTTAAGAATTAAGTGTATCCAAGTTATGGTTTTTTTCAACTATTTTTAATTTGTTTAGAAAAGTTCTAAAATAAATAGCATAGATTGTTGATCTTTATTCCTTACTAGTTTAATTTATATTGTACTTTGTTTAAGAAACTTGGTCAGTAACTTATACACGCCATTAATTTAATAATTTTTTTGAATAGTGTTTAATTATTTTTGTAGTGTTTTGTTTCTGAATTTTAAATTATCAACTTTTTGTGTATGGAACGAAATAAAATTGAATAATTTAACGAAAATTGGCGTATTTAATGAATGTTTGATAAAACATGTAACAAAAAGATAGGATCAAAAAGACATTAACTAAAGTAAATTTTAAATTAAAAAATTAAATTCAGAAGAAAAAAGCCCTAAAAATTTTAAAAATTTAACTAATCATTGCTGATAACTCTCTACTAGCCAACGAAACTAATTTTACTATTGCTCCTTACCTAGCCATAAAGAAAGGGAAAAAATTCAATTTTATTCAGTGTCAAAGATCTTTGATTGCGCAAAAATCGCAATCTTGCGGATGCATTTTTAGTTCAAGCAAAAAATATTTTGACATAAATTATGCAAAAAATATTCGAAAATTTAGTTCCATTATAACCGTTCTGTGATTGGTGGCTTTATAAATTGTATACTTGGGTCGAGTTCGCCTGTCTGCATAATAAGCAGAGCTGGAGAATCCACTTTAAACTAGATGCTAGGACAAAGCCGTCTTATATAATATTTAATATTTATATAATATTGAAGATTTACTAAATTCCTTTTTTTATTACTTTTGTAGTTAAGTCTGGATAAAACTAACATTATCTACTTTCAATTATGTACCGATACGATATTGGAGATCTTAATGCGTCATTAATCTATCTACCACTGTGTTAATTGTTTTATTGATAAATTCACCTTCATACGTTATACATTTGGATCAGTTTAAAAATAGCCATACATCTATTTTTGTTTGTTTACCGGCTATTTTTGATTCCATACATAAATTTAGAAAATTAACATTAACCTAGGCTAAAAAGTAGTAATAATATAACAACCAAGCTTAAATTAATTAAAAAATAATAACGAGGACATTTTAAAAAAAGTCCTTTTTGAACTGAAATTTTTTTCAGCTTTAAGAAAATAAACATTTTATCAAAACCAATGAACATTTTATATCCGTTTTATTTAATGTTTTTTTTTCGATCAATAAGCTTGTGTGTAAGTTCTTAAACTCGGTAAGAGCATATTATTGCTCTTTAATTTTCAAAACGGTAAATATATTTTTTAAATGCTGCGAAAGCTTTTAGTAGATAAATTTAATATACATTAATAAAGTTGCACATTATTAGGAGATTTGCAGCATAGGCGATAAAATTGTTAAGTATTTAAATAAGTTATATGCTAAATGTTATTTTAAATCATTTCTGTAATATTGAAACGGATGCTTGATGTTAAATATGCCCTTGAGCACTTGTTTGATATCTGCATATATTTTAACTTTAACATTAAATCTTAACAATAAATAATATTGAAGTGGCAATTTGCCAGCATTAGTGACTTATGCATAAAACCTTATGCAAAGGTCAGATATCATATTTTTGACATAGCACAAAAGGTAGATGGGCAAAAAAGTTTGAAAAAATAGATTTTTTTATTAATGAGATATTTTTAAAAAGTTTTCCAGAAATCAGTAGTACAACAAATAGTTCATATCAGTCATTTTTATTATTTATTTTTAAATTATTTAAAGGGTATCAAATGCTTGTGACTGCTCTAATAAAACAAGTTTGTTTTAGTAGAAGCTTTAGTAACCCTAATGTAAGTCCCAATTATAAGAGTCATTTATTTTATTAGTTTTATATAAACAGTTTTTTGACATATATATTTTTACATGTTGGTGACGAAGTATTTTCGGACCAAATTTATTTTTATGCATATTCAAAAAACGTTTAAATTACCAAGTTTAAGAGTATTTAAATAAATATAAAATTATACATGACAAAGTATATTTGGGTTTGCCATCTGAACTTAGTTTTTGGCCTCCCACTTTCCTTTTTAATTGACTTATATCAGTAAGCATATCACTCTTCCAACCTAATACTGTGGTACCCCAGAGTTCAGTACTAGCAAAAACTTTATTTCTTCTCTACATCAATGAACGCACTGACTACACACACACACACACACACACTAACTCAGTGGTGTTTGCTTGGAAGTGCCGGGATGCGTAATTCCTGATTACTCGCGTCTAGAGATACCCCGTGATCACGAGCTTCTTGACAGTGTTGACACATAAACGCTTTATTATGCAGGGTCTCTGCTAAAAAATTACATTTTATTGTAATCATTTAGGGTCTTTTTTAATACGTCCCCGCATTTTTACGTCTGAAATATAATGGGGAAAAATAAAAAGCCGCTTTGCTAACCAGAACTAACCATGACAGACTAGAACTTAGGGCTTTTAAATTTGTTTAAATTATTTGTAGAAGTTATGAACAAAATTTGAACAACGTATTAGAAAAAACCCGGGGAATATATAATTACACTTTTAAAAAAATATAAAATTTATACCATATCAAAAATTATGAAAATTTTGGTAATAACTTCTATGTGGTGATAATTTAGACAAATTCAAAAACCCTAAGTTCTAGTCGGTCATGGTTAGTTCTGGTTAGCAAAGCGGCTTTTTATGTTCCCCAATTATATGTCCGACGTAACAATGCGGAGACGTATTAGAAAAGACCCATAATTTGCTTTTTTACATTAAATGCATTATTTATAAAAAGCCTATTTTTTAAATAACACGCCGAGTCTCTGTATAATAAAGCATGTTTCATGTGTCAATAAGCTCGTGATCACGGGGTATCTCTAGACGCCTCTCGCGTCGAAATGATTTTCAAAGTCACCCGATTTCTGTACCAAACTTTCCCAACCCGATTCAGTGCGCAATGCTGAATTGGGTTGGTTTGCCGTTATTTACGTTTGTAAGAGAACGACAATTAAAGGCCAAGCACGTGTTATTAAAATTATTTATATTTTATTTTATTTGTTTGACGAGTATTTTTTTGTGTACTATGTCAGAACTGAAAGAACTCTTGCCATTTAATGATAATACTTTAATAATTAAAAACCAAACGAAAATAAGCGGTTTATAAAATTTTATTACAGAGGTTAGAACAAAGTTTAGTAACGGTGATCTACTCAATGATATTAGTAATTGGATATCCAAGTTTTTGAAGCTTCATCTACAAACTGGATACTGAGAAAAAGAATTCCACACCCAAGACGCTATTTATATAAAAAAAAGTATGTAAATGTTAACATAGTTGTCTAAACAAAATGAAAAATTCAAAAATTAAAACTAAATTTTTTGATTTAATTATGTGCAAGTGTCCTGCCAAAGTGAAACATTTTGAAAGAATTAATGTGCAGTTCATAAAGAATATCACAATATTGCAACTGCTCCTCTGCTATCTGCTTCTGATAAAGTGTATTTTGCACTTGAAGAATTATCCGATGCTACAAAAGATTTTTTCACATCTATGAATTTTAAATCCGCATTACAAGTCTCTTTAGAAGCAAATCACATAAAATTGCTGAAGCAAATATGATTGTATTTGAAATATGCACGTTGAGCCAGAAGTTCCACTGTCACTAATTTGATTGTAGATGAAGAAACTGAAGTTAAACGAATGTGGATTAGTTTTAAAAATATTGCGGATATAACAAGCAAAAATATAGATATCTCCCTATTTAATATTATTAAAAAGGTCAATTTAAGATTAAAAAAAATAACTACATCTGACAATTGGTTAAATTTTTTTCGGAAATTAAAACAATTAATTTTAAAAGAAATATACGAGTTCAACAAGGATCTATTTCTCGACAAAAAATCCGACCTAGGGTGACAAGGGTATCAAAAAGTGTAGCAGCAGGACGCCCGTCAAATTCAAAAATCAGGCAAAGAAGTAAAAAAAATAAACGAAATTGAGCAGTTAGTATTCTCGCAAATCGACCTAATGCAACATCACACAGAAGTGGGCATTAAAAACGATATTGCAGCTGTTTGTTTGATTATTTTGTTACTTAGATAAATTTATCATTTGTATTTTGTTTTTATAATAAAACATGTGATTTGTTTTGTTCTCATGTCTGGGGAATGGCGTCCCCTACAACACTTAGCATTCTGGAATCCATTCAAAGAAGAGCCGTTCGTCTTATTAACGATCCAACGCTCACAGAAAGGCTTCCTCTTCTTGCCCACCGTCGAGCTGTAGGGGATCTGTCGCTCTTCTATAGATATTTTCATGGCTTCTGCTCAGAGGAGTTGGCCAGTATAATTCCTTCTCTGGCAGCTCCCAACAGAGCAACATGTAATGCAACTTTTATGCATCCTTTTACAGTTCAGTTAGAGAGGCCCCGAACTTCCCGCTTTCTTCGTTCCTTCATCCCTAGAGTGTCAAGACTATGGAACCTGCTGCCCGCAGAAGTTTTTCCTTCTCCTCCCAATCTCCAAAAATTTAAGTCCCGTGTGAACAAACTCCCTCTCACCACACTGAAGACACCCACGGTAAGTTAGTACTTAGGCATCAGCCTTCGTGGACTGTTCAAAGATAAAAAAAAAATTATGCGTCTCATATTTGTTTAACCAACAATATTGTCCATACTATAGTCTTACACATTCCATCTTTATTTAGCATTGCACGCTGAATCGCGTTGGGTAAGTTTGACATGCAGATTGGCGCACTTCGTAATTAGCACGAGCTGAATAGGGTTGGCGTAGGGAATTACGCTCCGGGATGGGCCCAGGGTTCCTTTGGCCACACCACACAACGGTTTAAGTATGCATATAATGTATGTATATGTACTATTGGATCAACCAATAAAAAGTGAATTTACGTGTTTTTCATAACAAATACTGCCAGATGACCAAAATTTCTGTTACCGATCACGCTCAGTCACGTTCTTTTTTACTAAAAAAGGATTATACGATTTTTACATTTTTTTAAAGATTTCTTTACATTATTTATTGAAAATCAAATGTAAACAAAATCATAAACATCTTTAAATAGAATTTGAAATTATTGTAAAAATTTGGTAAAAACACCCAACAAAAAAAATTGAAAAACAATTTTTATAAAAATGTTGATAGTAATGTCAAGTCAGATATAAAGTCATTTTACAAAAATCATAAACTATCAAAACAATAAAATATAAATAAAACTGTCATCTGATGCGTTGTGTGTCCCTGCTTACTAAAAATAGTAATGTCAAATTGGTATAGGAAATGTATCTTCTAAATGTTTATTTTGTTTTGTGTTTCTTAAACTCCTTTCTATTTTTTAAATAACTAATTATTAGTATAATTAAAAGTATTAATGGTTTTTGCGATAGATGCTGTTAGTTTTTTATTAATAAGCTGTTACCTTAAGCGATGTATGGAAGTCATTATCCTCCATTTTAAAGCACACATTAATTTTTAAAATAATAAACGAAAACTAGCACCTTTTTTTGAACCAAAACGACATGGTATAAGCTAAATTTTCAAAACACAGCCGATAACGTGGTCAACTATATTAAAAATACACATTTGGCCCGGCCTGCGATTGTGACCAACATTTGATTTGGCAGGCACATTCTGATGTGAGTTTTAATAGTATTTATATTTGACTATAATTATCACCCGCGTATTGTTCAGAAATCATTTTAAATATGGTCAAGTAAAACAGTTTTTAGCTATTTAAAAAATACTCCACAAGAAATATTATAGTGAACAGTAATCTAGTAATTTAAAGTAATGTTGTTCTACCGTAGCAAAAATAAATTTTTGTATTTAAAATTTAAATAAAATATTTATATAAAATTATAGTTTAGATCTTGAAAATAGGATTTTTCTTCATTTCTTCAGCAAGAAAGTTATTTAATATACAACGGAGAAAAGTTTTAGATTTTAGTTCGAGGTTGTGTTGCGTCTCCCGACGCAAAGCAAAGTAATCAAATGTCTGTTAATGTAATTCTGTGATTTGATGCATTTAACTTTAAAATTGCGAATTTAGTGTGGGGTGGTGCGTCGCCGAGCGGAACATAGAAAATCCCATGTAAACTTTAAGGGGGTTAATTATTGGTTGTACTGTACATTTTATAGAAAAAATGTAATAATTCTTTTAAGAGACCAATCTGACAAACCCTCGTGCAAAGTTTTAAAAAATTTTAATAAGCGAATCTTGAATTATTCAATTAAATGTAATTGCAAAATTACCAAATTTTTGGTTCAGGTAAAACCAAACAGACACCAGCCACCAGCTAACAATTTGTTATGAGGCTTTGTCAAATCTGACGTACAGCCGAATACAAGGAATGTTTTTTTTCGTTTCATCAATATCACAACCACTACATTATTATTTTTTATAAGAACCCTTTATTTAATGTAACAATTAAGTTTAACTAATAACAATTATTACTATCGATCATTTAAAAAATAATTTTATTATACTAAAATTTAATTAAACCAATAGCAGTATATGAAATATTTTCAATTTATTTTCCCATCAAGCCTATCTGGTCCATTTCAATCATCAAACGTATTGTCAGTAAATTTGAGTCCAAAGCCATCGCAAAAAATAATTGTAAATGTTTAACTCAATGGATCCGAAAAAAGGGAGAACTAAACCCTTAATATTTTACTAGGTGTGGAAATATAAAATGAAATAAAATACAATAACATTTTAAAAATAAAAGAGAATTACATAAAAACATTAATTAATCAAATGTTCAAACAACCCCCCATTAACAGCTAAACAATATCCCAACCGAGCATAAAATTCATTTTTAACGTTGCTTAGTTGATATTGCGAAATTTTATTACATTCTAACGAAATAGCGTTTTGTAGCTGGTTTAGATTCTCAAATTTTACACTTTTATAAATGACACTTTTTAGGTGACCCCACAGAAAGAAGTCATTCGGTGAAAGCTCAGGTGACCTGGCTGGTTGGGTATCGGGTACCGTGGACCAATAATATTGCCGTTAAAAGCATTTTCCAGGTACTCTCTAACCATACGGGCATTATGGGCGGGGCAACCATCCATTTGGTTCAACAACTTCTTCCAAGGCGGGTCCAATTTGATTTTCGAAGTCCAAATAGGTTTCTGCTGTAAGGTTATAGTCCATAAAAGAGGGTCCAATGATACATGTCCAAAAATTTCCACGAATACATTTCTTTTTTGGGGATATTGTGTCGGAGTATGAACAAAGCAATGTTCATTTTCTTGGCTCCAATACGGCAATTCTGAACATTTGGTTCATTGTTGAGGGTGAATGTACATTCATCGGTAAAACCATTTTGTTTTCCTCCACACTCAGTAGAATATTAAGATCTCTGTTCTCTCTTTCTTCGGCTCTATTTTCGTTATCCTGAGTTAAATATTTACAATTATTTATTACGGTACCTTTGGACTCGAACTTATACGTTTAATAGTTGAAATGGACGAAATGGGCTTGGTGGGGAAATAAACTGAAAACATTTCAGGTACTGCTGTGTTCCCGCATAATGCCACTTAATTATGGGTACTTTTTCGTCAATTAAATAAGTCAACTTTTTTTAGACTTAATTTAAAAAAGTACTTCTTTATAATTCTCTTTGTATTCTTTTTTCTCGGGTAACATGCTAATAACAAATTTTTAATCATATAGTATACAGACATACATATAAGGTCTGTTTGTAATTCAGAAATAGGGTACACTATTTTGCACTTTTTTTACGTAAGCGCTTTTATGAAAGGTGTATTTTAAGACTACGTGGGTAGAAAAAGTGTAAAATAGTGTAGAACATTTCTGGATGACAAAAAGGCCTATTATAATACAATGTCCGCCATAAAGTGGGAACCATATGAGAATTTTTTTAAATATTGCAGTTAGAAAAAAAATTTTGATGGCAATCACTTTTCTTCTGAAATACCTTTAAATACCCAAATCATATTTGACAGATAATGTATGTCAATTGTCAAATTTGTTATTTTGTAAAAAAAATTCAAACAATGATTTAATTTGCGAAAATTTCGAAAAATGTTACTAAAAATTATGTTTCCAATAACATTTTACGGCTATGTACCGATTTTGAGCGAGAAATATTAATATTCAAAAATTTTCACATGTTCGAATTTTTTTATTCACCCCCGTAACTGGCTGCTTTAAAAACATATAAAAGCTTTAAAGCACTATTAAAGTCAATTTCACATTTTGCCTTCATTCGCGCATCATAGCAACGACAGTCCAGGGAAATAGTGATTTTTTATTTCCAATCGCGTTTTTTTTTCTAATAAGTTCCCATGTATTTTTTAAAATTTATGGATTATTTTTAAATAGGAGTTTAGTGTGGAGATAACTAAATTGTAAATAAATCCATTTATTAACTATTTAATAAAGTTTAATAAAGAAAAAGTTGAAAACGGTTTGTGATTTTTTTGGAAATATGGAAATTAATCCAGGCGTACTATTTTTTTTAGTTGAGAATATCAATAATCATCAAAACCAATTTTCCCACTAATGTTTTTCCCCGCACAATAGTAATGTTGTGACTGCTTTAATAGTGCTTTAAAGCGTTTTATTGTTTTAAAGCAGCCAGTTACGGGGTGAATAAAAATACGAACATGTGAAAATTTTAAATTAAATATTTCTTGCTCAAAATCGGTATATAGCCGTAAATTGTTATTGAAAATAATTTCTTTGAAACATTTTTCGAAATTTTCACAAATTGACCCGTTTTTTGTTTTTTTTTACAAAATAACGAATTTGACAATTGACATACATTATCTGTCAAATATGACTTGGCGTATTTTGGTTATTTCAAAACAGTAAAGGATTCATCCAAAGTTTTTTTCTAAGCAATATTTAAAAAAGTTCATATAGTTCAAAACTTTATGACGGCATTGAAATATATATATGGCTTATATTTATTTACATTTAGTTATTATAAGCCAAATAGATAGATTTTCAGTAATGCACTATTTACAAATAAAATAACATCTATTAACTAAACTTTTGTGGCCTTTAAGAGGAAAAATAACTCTTTTATATTTTATCCCTGAAAAATAAGATAAAACTTTTGAAAGCTCCGCGTAGTAAAAAAGGTATATAATACTTAGCTAGAGCCCAATTCCAGACAAAAAAATCACACGTATTTTCTTATTTGAAAAATAATTGAAGGTAAACGGAAAAAAGGGAAAATGTCAATTTTCAACTTATTTGATGAAATGAGAATTTTAACTTTCAACATTACACACCTCCACAATAAAAATAATTTCTTTTTGTTACTACACCATTACTTTTATGTTTTTTTTTATCACTAAATCAAAATCCGATGTCCATTTGACCCCATCACGTCAGGGTTTTTCATAACCTAAAGGTACTATTACCAATTAGAATTTTGAAAAAATGAATTTTAATTTTTTTACGGATTTCGATTCTTTAGACCTTCAAAAATAACTTTCTAAAATATAATACGAAAATTCGAAACCGAAAACGAGATACATCAACTTTAGTGAGCGCGTTCTCGTCTCGCCGTAGGTGTTCTACACAGCTGTCGCTCGCTCGGCTAACTTAAACGCGTTTTTGTCGAAATCACTTTTTTTCAACTGGCGGACAGTTAATCTCCGAATCTACTCGCTCGATTTAAATAAATCTTGACCGTGTGAGGGACCCAGTTTTTATTTTAATTTGTAATTTTAAATCCAAAACAATATTCGTATGCATCTTTAAGTCAATCATTTTTTTTCGGATGTTAAGAGGGGTAAACAAACCGCAGACATAACAAAAGCTGTCCAATTTTTTCTGAACATCATGAACATGTGTTGTAGCTTTATACTCCGTAGAAGCCAAGGAACCACTTCTACGAAGGTGCGGTCGCATGATGGCGACGACTGCGGGTCCGCTTCTCGCCCTGACCAGCCGCCGCTTCTGGGAATCTGGCCCCCAGCAGCGTAAACTTTTTCCCTGTGTTTGTCATGACGACATGCCGTTAACCAGGGTCTCTGCGGGATCACGGAATAACTCCGTTGCCCACGGTCAACCACGTGAACGTACCCTGGATTTCAAATACGCAACAATTTAGTATTCGAAAACCCTACAAAATACGAAGATTTTGGTTTTCGAATTTAGATTAGTCAACCCCAAAAACATAGGACAAACATCGCATAGATGGTAAAAGCCTTTTATTAGTTTTTCCGGCAGTGGAATGACAGGGTTAAGAAGTGAAAGGGTCGCAGAGTCGAGGAGTCAAAACCTTATTGAGTCGAGAGATTCTTGGGAGAAAGAGGTTAAGGATTAAGTGGCTATGCTTTTTTCTTGTGTTGAAAAACTGAGGGATTAAAAACTTCAAAATATACTAGGTTTTTGAGCATTCCTTTTAAGGTTATGAAAAACCCTGAAGTAATGAGGTCAAATGGACGTGGCACTTTGATTCAGTGATCAAAAAAAACATATAAAAATAATGGTATGGTAACAGGAAGAAATTATTTTTTTTTGTGGAGCTGTGTTATGCTCGTTTTTTCGCTGTTTTGGTTTAATATTTTATATTTTTTCCATTGTATGCCATATTTTAAAACCGCGATAAAATCTCCACCATTTTCTTTGTTGCAACCAAAGTTAACTAGTAAAAAATCACTTTAAAAGATACGTGCAGCGATGCCAAGCACAAAAAGGGAAACATTGACATTCATTTTTTTTGTGTACCCTTCAATTGAAGAAAAATGGTAAAAAATAGTGAACCACCAATAATAATTACTAATCTACATAGTCACACACAAAAAAAGTTGGGTATACTTTCTATGAGACATATGTTTTCCGTAGTAATTTTGCCTCCTGATTACAAAATCGGGGTTAAAATTCCGCCATCAGGTTACCATTTTTTGCTAACGTTAAAAAACTGGTGAAAAATAATATAAATTGATGAACTAGAATAAGCTGGATTTTTTTTACATCCAACTTTACATTTTTATGTAAAAAGTTCTGCTGAATCCAAATTCACGACCAGAAGTAACGTGTAGTTCTTTTTTAAATCCCAAAAAGTCGGATTCTAAAAATTTAAAATGACGAATCCAAAATAGGCTGTGTTTTTCAAGAAAGCAATAATTTTTTTTAAACAATGACTCAAATTGAGTCTTGAACTAAAACTTCGCCACTAAAACTATTTTGGTATGCTTAATAAAAGTTATATTGTTTCTTTTCTTCTAAAGCCAACACCATTTTGCTAGGTTTAGAGGCAACATTACCACATTTTTTTTATTTGTAAGACTTTTATTGAGTTTTATTAGTTTTATATTAAAAATGTAAGGCAAATTATTTTTTCTTTAGCCTTTTCTAATAAAATATTATTCGTTAATAAAATTGGATGAACCTAATGCTCAATAGCTTTATGCATGTCCCTTTTCACTTGCGCAGTTTACCAGAGAAGTAGAATAACAACAACCTGTAATATGTTATGTCAATGGTTTTAGTTTTGTTAGTACGCATATAGAACTTTGACGAGCATTTCCGATGCGAATTATACTACTTCTCAGATGATAGAAATCTACAATAGAAGGCGAGGTGTAGAATTCTATTAGACACGGAGTGCCGCTGCTAGAATTTGGCCACGTTTTACGTATGAGTTTATATCGTCTATCAAGTAACAAGTAACAAGTTAATTATGCTTAACATTAAACTAAAGTAAATAAACAGGTCATCCCCAAACGCGAACTGCCCAAGATTAGTGGCACGTGGACCGGCATTTAACAGAAATTCATCGGATCCAACGGAATCTGTACGGACTAAACTTCGGATTAATATCAAAACCCACTGTCTTGGTTTGATTCAAACATACAATGAATGCTTCCCTGAAGGTCTGGGTAATAATTCCTGGAATAAGGCCCCTTATTCTGATATCCAAAAAGCTGCCTGAAAACTACCAAGAAAAAAAAGTTTTTTTTTTAACTTAACTGTGACTCGGAATTGAGACAAACCTTTTTAAATATGGCTCTCTCAAACTTTTGGGTTCAAATGCGTAAAAACTATTCAGAATTAGCTGAAAAAAATAGTTACATTTTTATTGCTTCTTCGCGACTTACTTATGTTCAGTAGGATTTTCTTTACTTGTGTATATTAAGAATATGGAAGATCATCTTAGTTTGAGACTAAAAACCAGCTTTGAGTTCTCATTAACATTTTAATTTTTTTTGTGAGTAGTAGAAGTTTTCTGTGTTTGATAATTTTAAGTAAAATTAAAACTGCAGATAAAATTTTTTAAAACATATATTTTAGCAGTGTAGTAACCTTTCGAATTTCATACGACATTAAATTTCCACCACCAAATGGTGGTTGGAAGATTTACGTGTTACCAAGTGGTACGCCTTAAAGAAAAAGGTGAGAAATACTGTACTGGTGACATTAAATTTAGAATATTTCAATACCAAAAGTGGTAAAAAAATACTTAAAACAAATATACAGTGTGTCTGCTTAAGTTGGAACCATATGGAAAACTTTTTTATTATTATTATTTAGTATACGAGGTTTGTCAAAAAATATGAATTTTACTCAAGAGTAAAGTACCTTTATTTTTTTACAATACAAAAGAATGTTATAAGGTAAAGTTATTTTAAATTAAAAGTTAGATTCAAATATGCAATTACAGCTTGGTTGGTGATTATTTACTAATAATTCCGTATTAATTGTTCTGGCTTGATACAATTTAACTTAATCTAGGAAGCACTGACATGAAATATTTGACTATCGGCCGAGTGATGATCGCGTTGTTAAATTTAGCAATGGACTTAGCAATTGTGAAAAGTTAAAATAACTTAACTTTATAACATTTTTCTGTATTGTTAAAATAAAAGTACTTTACTCCTGAGTAAAACCAATATTTTTTGACAAACCTCGTATACGGCTTAACAAAACTGATAGTTGCCTTTTAAGTTTTGGACCATACATAACTTTTTATTAAGAATAACTTTTTTTCGTAAACTTAATAATAAAAAGTTTTCCATATGGTTCCAACTTAAGTAGACACTATGTATATGACCTAGGTACTTATTCACATTTTACTTAAGTAGAAACATATTTTATTGTTTTTACGTCTAGACTCTATCCAATTAATCAATAATAATTGATAAAATCTTTACTGGACGTCGCGTCGTATGAATTGAATTATTACCTTTTCTGCTTTGTCAATAATAATATAACTTTTATCAGTAGGACAATTAATAAAATGCATGTTTTTGGTCGTAAATATAAACTACTAATTGCAAGCAAAAAGGATGGTGTTTGTTTAGTAATTTTTACTTTAGGTTACATCCTTTTATTTAGATTGTCAGGCTTACTTTTAGTGTTATTATTTAATAAATCACGAAAAAGAAACAAAAAAAAATAGCGATAGACATCAAATTACTACCCATTGCTACCCATGTAGATCATTGCAAACATATTAACGATTCACTTTTACTATGGCGGAAAAACCAATCAGTTAAATTTAAATCGTGAATATAAAAGGTTAAATAAAGAAATTAAACAAAATAAAAAGGGGTCAATGAAACAAAAAGAAGGCATTTTGATGGATATTCAATATATAACTCTTTAACACAAAATTACCAATCATAATCGGTATATCATCTTTGATTTCTGTCAGTAAACAGTCATTCAACCTTAATTCGGATAACATTATAACAGGACTTTTTCATGGACTTCCATCGTTTTAAATTATTTAAAAAAATACTACCTTTCAACTGGTAAGCATCTCCAACCATCTTTAGGTAAATACTACCATAAATAACTAACATAACTATTCGGGTATTATACAAAAAGTAAGTGCGCTGAGGCATAAAAGTGTTGGACGCGATCATGCATACAACGCATGGAATTATCTAGATCTAAGGCTAAAATTACATTTAATTAGAAGTGGTTTCCAAACATTTTTGATATTTAAAGATGGTTTGCTAAAGCAGCATAACTGCTGCTTTCTAAAGTTTTTTTTCATCGAGTGCTGCTCTCGGTGTACGATTTGCATTTGACCACCTCATATAATGGGTCCAAGCGTGATCAGCCGCACCAGACTTTTTAGTGTGTTCTCTTGTTCTGCATATCCGGTGTTTTTTAATCCTTACTTTTATTAGTCTTTTACTTTTGCCTACATGTAAATTGGCACACTGGCACCGAATATCATAAATGCAATTCTTCTGATCCTTAAGGCTTCCGGTTTAATATTTGTTAAGTATATTCTTAATGATTCACTGCCCTTAATATATAGGATGTTTAGAATAGGTTGTCCTTCTTTTTTTGTTGCTACATTTGTTCTATTCTTAAGCTGTTCCAACACTCCGTCCACCAGTTTTGTGGGATATCAATTTGTTACTAGATCTTTTTTGATTATGTCAATTTCTTCTTGGAGTGCTTCTAATGTTTTACAAATTGTCCATTATTCTGTCTAAAGACTTTTAGATGTTTACTGTGGTAAGGTATTAACGTTGATCTAATCTTGTCTTCTGGTATATAACGTTCGTGCTTCTTTAGTATTCAATAAATCATTCCCTTATTAGTTGTGGTTGGGTCCTTAGCAGGTGTGGTATAGTTTTCCCAATATTTTTAAAAATTTTTTGGTCGTATGTATTTATATATCCATCATGACAGTAGCTTTTCCTTGTCGGATGGTAGGATTTTGATGGTAGATCCTGTTGTAGATTTCTAAGAGCACTTGCATTATCTTTGCTAATGTTCTGGTTTGGTAGTCCTGATTTTTATAGGACTTTCCTGATCCTCCATCTAAACCCGCCTGCCAGAGGTTCCTCAATAGGAGCTGAGTCAACAGATAACTAAACTCAGGGACGATTGTAGAATTTAGTCCCCTTGAAAGCAAAAAATCCTCGGTGGTGGTTAGTACTTTGGATATGAAATATTTACTATTGTTCTTCGGTTTATGTTCTTTCTCCGTTTTCTTGTTCTTTTTTTATTTTGTTACTTATGGCGTCAGTTTTGCGTAGAATTGGCTTAAGGTCTTCTGCCAATGTGTATTCCTTAAATTCTTCGAACCTTTGGTGGATGTGTTTTATAAGTAATGCTTTTTTAAATCGATAGAAATTGATCTGGAAGCATATTTATGCTTTACTGGCGTTTTCTGTAATTTTTCCTGCGTGGGGTCCTGGAATGTTTGGAAACCACTTTTAATTAAATTTAATCTTAGTTTTAGACATAGATAATACCACGCGTGGAACGCATAATCGCGTCCATCTCTTTCATGCTTCACTGCACCTAGTTTTTGTATAAATACATGTATAGTCATGAACTTTTTTAGTATTAACCTAAAGACGGCTTAAGATACTTACCAGTTAAAACGTAATTTTTTTTAAATAAATAAAGATAATGGAGGTCCAAGAAACATCTTTTATTCCTACCAACATCATTCTTTATAACCTTTACCATAATTTGTACTATTGCAGTAGTGTAAAATGAATAATTAAATAGCTTATCAACCATTTTTGGAAAAAAACCTATAGTCTAAAATCCGAAATAGGTAGAAGCTTCACCCATCTGCCAACCGGATGAAAAATTATTCTTTATTAAATGTAGTATGTAAACAAATATATTGCAAATGGGTTACCTAAAAAATTATGGTCAAGGCGATAATTCATTAAAAAAAATGTTTTTGAATTTTTTTTAATACCCTCTGTATAAGGTCCATTCTTTTTTTTTACATGACAGTACTAAGTTTTTTTTTAATTTCGTAAATAAAGCTTTAAAACATTTTTGAAATTTAAAATTAAAGAAATTTAATATTAATTAAATTTTGCCAAGGGACGTGTGTTTTATTAAAATAAACTACTTTGGAAACTGGGGGCCGGAGGTGGGATACTCCCTCATCAGTGGGCAAAAAAACAGACTGAATCATTAAAATATTTTATTTTTAAAAGCATATTTTAAAAATTTTTGTGTACTCAATTTTGATTTTAAGGTAACTAAATTAAAACCGGATGTCAAATTGTCAATTTGGACACTTGTCAACTGGCTGTAAAATAACCTATAAACAACCGGTAATCCAAAACAATCTCATATTTTTATGTCCCTAAATTAAAAGTAAATGTAGAACAGTCAATTATGAAACTTGAGAGCTATTAGGTGTCAAAAATTGACAGTAATTAAAAAAAAATATCTTAAAAAATAGTATATTAACGGCCGAGTGATGATCGCGTTGTTAACTTTTAACAATTTGCTAAGTTGACAACGGTTTAGAATGTTTAACCCAAAATGTCAGATTTTAACAGGCTGCCTACTAAAATCATTGAATAACAATGACAATGAAGTATTGTTAAACATTCTAAACTGCTAAGCCCATTGCTAAATTTAACAACGCGATCATCATTCGGCCGTAAATGTCTCGAAATAGAGCAAGTGTTTTAAAGAACAGTAGTAATATTTTATTTGACGTTATAAAGTACTCATGCCAGATCAATATTTTTTTTTTCTTTAAAATGCCTGACATGTGCCAAAATTCGAGGTTAAACGTTGGAAATGTCATCTTAGGCTTTACATTTCTCGTGTTTTTGATTGATGTACCATGATAACCTTTAACACACGCGCGTGTTTGAAAGTTGCATTTCAACACGCTGAGGCGTATTTAAATTAAGCAAAATAGAGTACCAATAAAAAAAAAATTAATAACATTAATTAATACATATATTTAAAATATGACTACTGGAAATGTGTAAATAGTTTTGTTTGAAATAACATCTGGATTGAATTTTTATTCATTATTTATTTAAAATAAAAATTTTATGCTTGTATGTAAATGGAAATTTCATTTTTTTTTTTTTAAAAACATATATATCCCTAGTAAATTCATTTTTTCTTTCGCTAGGAATGGCTGGTTTTGTTGGAGCAAGGTTATTAAAATTTCTTCAAAAAGGGGGCATAGAGTTTGTACAATTTATTTCGTACAGTTTGTAAAAGGGAACAAAACATTCAAGCCTTTTTTTCCCTGCAGCCGCAAGCCCTGTCTAACCGTTTAAGGCAAACCCAATTTTTTTTAAAATTTTTCGAGCTATTAAATTTTTTTTTTATTTTTCCCAGCCAATTTTCGGGGGTTTAATCAGTTATTGGCCCCCCCCCACCCCCAATTTGGTAATATAACTCTTTTTATATTTTTTCCAGCATCAAAAGAGTGTTTTCCCATCAGCATTTTTTTGGGGAAAATTGGGGGCCCCCCACTGCTTGATTCTGCAGGCCCCCTTTTTTTTGAAAAAACCAATTTTAAATAAATTTTTAAAAGGAAGTATGCAATTTTTTAAAAGGATAGGTTGCCTATAAAAAATTAGCCACAAATCTGAAATTTAAATTTTTAAAAAAAATTTTAATTCCCAAACAAATTTTGCAACATGGGGTTTTTTAAAATTAATTTTACGTTTTAAAAGAAATAATGTCAAAAATTGAAAAAGAAAGGGGTGAAGCTCTCAGTCAGCCCAGGGTTATTTTAGTTTAAAAGGTATATCGGGGGTTAATTGTTTACACTTACCTGTTTTTTTTTTCTTTTTAATAAAAAATTTAAAAATTTTATAAAACTAATTAAAAAAATCCATGGTTGCCAGGAAAAAGGGGCCCCAAAAAAAAGGTTGCCATGAGATGAATAAACCCCCTTTTCCCCAGGGAAGGGGAAACCAAGGAAGATGCAAACATTGTTATGTGTTTTAAAAAAAGAGTATAATGTAGTGTCGATGTAGTTCAGTATTTTTTTTATTTTTTTTAAAAAATAAAAGAGATGTGACTTTTTTTTTGGGTGAGAAAAAACCTATATTTTTATATCTATATCTTTTTCCCAAATTTTTTTTTTCATTGTCTGTTCGGTGTCAAATTATCTGAATCAAACATCTACTTCTATATTTTCATTTATTCCCTTTTTGGGGTTTATCTATAGTTAATTCTTTTGATGCTGACAAGATATCTTCTAATCATTGGTGTTGGGTCCAATAAACGTTGGGTTTTTTAAAAAAATCAATTTTTGAAAATAGTTTTTTTGGGGGAAAGGTAATACAACATGGCTCAGTTATTTTTTTTACATGAAATTTTTTAAAATAGTTCTCCAATTTTTTTTAATAATTTTCCCAAAAAGGTGAATAATTTCGGTCAAAACTTGGGCTTTTTTTTAAAAATTTTCTCTTATTCTTGTTGCTGAATTTGTTTCGAAATTTCATATCAGTCTTATTAACACTATTGCATTTTTTTTCGCCATACAAAAGGGGCGGTAAATTTTTGGACAAAAAAAAATTTTTTTTATCATTAAAAAGTCAATTTTTCGTCCCAAAAAAAAGGGTTTAAAAAAGGGCTTTTTTTTAAATTGATTTTAAAACCCCCATCTTTCCTTTATTGAAAAAAAGCCGGTTTAATAATCAAAAACCAGTAAATGCATTAATGATGGAAAAGCGCGATAAAAAATTGGGGCCCCCCCTTCCCCCCAAATTTTTCGTACAATTTAAAAAATTTTTTTTTTTTTTGATTTTTTAAACCCCAGCCCAAAATTTTCCCTATTTTTTTTTGTGAATGTTCCCCCAAAAAAAAAATTTAAAAAACTCGGGGTCATTAGCTTTCCCCCAAAACTTTTTTTTCCCCGGGGGTGCTTAATTTATATGGGGCAATGCGTGTGTCGGGTTCCCCCCTGTTGACAATTAAAAAAAAAACTCTTCGGTTTTTATAACATTTTTTCCCCCTTTCCCCTTTTAAAAAAGCACTTTTTTTCCCCCAAAAGGGAATAAAAAAAAGTTTTATTAAGTATTATTTATAATATATAAAAAGGGGATTTTTAGTATACTATCGTTAAAATTGTTATGGTAAAAGGGTCACAGCTGCCATGTTTTTTTCCCTTTTTTACAGCAAAAAAACAATGCGTAATTTTTCCCCCTTTTTTCCCTTACCGGGGGGCGAGAATGTTCTTTTAAGGGGAACCTTTTTTTTCGCCCTTTTTTTCCCAAATGGAAAAACCCTGGATTTTTGAAATTTAAAATATATATAAAACTTTAATTTTATATATATATATTATATATATATATATATATATATATATATATATATATATATATATATATATATATATATATATATATATATATATATATATATATATATATATATATATATATATATATATATATATATATATATATATATATTTATTTTTTTTCTTTAAAAAAAAACGATTTGGTCACATTTTTGAATGTGAAAACAATTATGTTTTTTCAATTTAAAAAATATTATTTAAATTTTTAATTGAAAATTGTATTAATACTGTAAAGGTTCTGCTAGTATCTTTTAAATAACAGTATACTTTATATCTACTAGTTTAGTATAGTGGTAAATTTGTAAGTATATACATCTACGTCCTAGGAAACAACTTTAATTTGTTTCAATAAATGGATTTTTCATTGATGTACTTACGATAAGTTCATTCACAGAATATATTTTTAATCCACATTGTTTTTAATAAACCTATAATTCTTGCTTTATTTTTAACATTTAAAAGAATTATTTGTTGCGAAACTTGAAGCTCCAGAAATTTTTAAAATAGCCCTAAGTCGTCTCAAAATTTTAATACAAATATTTTATTTTTGACGTAGAAAAACTCTTTTTTAAATAACACAAGCAAACAAATTCAAATTTTTGTAAACTAACATTGATGAAATTAGGTTTATTTAACTAAATCCAAAAATGATAAGCTAATTACTGTAAAAGGTATAGTTTTTTTGTTATAAGGAGAAAAAAGAGGAGACGATATATTTTACAATCTTATATATTTTTTTTAATAAAAAACATAGAAAAAGGGGAATCTATGAAAAAACATTACTGAGGATTGGTTGTTATGGGGAATAAAAATATTTTTCATGAGATACGATACAGGCAAAACTTCACTTTTCCTTTTTGTTTTCTTTTAAAAACCGATAGAGTCCCCCCACATAGATGGGTTCCAGGTCCTTGTATCTTGTTTTCATCGTCCTAATCACTAATGCACCCTTCCCTTGTTCTCGCTTACTGCACCCAAATTTTTAGGAAAAATTCAAATGAGAGTGAAAAATATATTTTAAACATGCGACACAAACAAAATAGTTCATCTATGAGGCTTTTATATCTTCATCTTTCTTGTTGCCCAAAAAATCCTTTAACTATCCGTACAAAACACGTTAAAACTGCCAATTCCTTTCATTTAATTTTTTAAAGGGGGTTTTTTTTATCTGAGATAAATAAATATGCATATTTTTTAAATTTTTCGCCACTTAGATGAGGAAATATTTTTTAGCGTAAGGGTATTTTCACGAAAACTAACCACAACTAACAATGCTTGCCCAAAGACTAATTTTTCCCTTCTTGTGAGAGTTGGATATTCAGAATGTAAAGTTATTTATTCAAAACATATTTATTATATTTTAACAAGAAAACACCAGTCATTAAAATTTTGGAGGAGATGCCCCATTATTTCACAACTAAACTTTCAATACCCCGAAGTAGTTTAAATTTTTGTCCAGGTTAAAAAAAATTATTACTTAAATTTTTTTCAAATAAAAAAATCTATAAACACAAATCTTCTCGTTTTTTCAAAATAATTTAGTGCGAAAAATTGCTTTGTTTTGGAAAAATGTCTATATTCAGGTATTTTTCGTTAATCCTTTGAACATAAGAATGGTTCGAACATTCTCAAATCGATCAAAGAAAGGATTTATGGAGTGTTTACGGGGGATTTTATGTTTTTTTTCCCCGTCCTAGTTGGGGATTTATGACTGGTTTTTTTCTTGGTTTAAAATGAATAAAAACACTTTCAAAAACTATATTTTTTTTTTTTACTTTGTGATAGTACATTTAAGCAAAATGTAATAAAACAAAATTTACTTTATTATCTTGTCACGATTTTATTTTTTTTTAGGGACTGCATTTTGACATACGAGTACTATTCATTAACCCAAAAATCTTTTAAAAAATGTAGTATTAAGCGAGAACATGTACTGATATCTTATACCCTAATTTTAGAATTTGATTTTTCTTTTCAATTATTAGGTCGTTTCACTATTTAAATATGTTTATTCTTTAATAAAACACTATTGTGGGTCGCAAATACTAAATAATTGAACTTTTTTAAGTTTGTATAAAAATTTACATTATTATTTTTATTGTGTTTATAAATTTTTAGTTTTAGTATTTTTAAATTTTTTTCTTTTTGTTCAAATGTAAAATTTTAAAGTTCTTTATTGGAAAAAGGATGATTTGAACTAGGAAAATATTTTTAAAAATTTGAGTTTCTTTTCCCTAATCTAAAGATACGTAAAGGTATCAGCCAAAGAAAAAACCCGAAATTTTTCTTTAGTGTAGAAGTAAAACGCGAACAAACGTTTGTTTGTTCTTTTCATCGTTCAGTAGCGTCAGGTATTCACACCGAAAACAAAAAAATACAAACATCAGCGAACAAACATTTTCTTCAGTATAGGCAGTTAAAATGGCGAACAAACGTTTGTTTGTTCTTGTTTACACATATTCCAGGGGGACGTCTGTACATCAAAGATAATTTTTGTTTAATGGTCATCCATAACTATTCCAACAAGTCAACAAGGGTAAACAAACATTTGGTTGCGCTTTGTAGACCCAAAAAGCGAATAAACAAAAAAACACATACAAAGAAAGTAAACAAGAACGAATGTTGTTTTTGTTGTTTTTTCGGTGTGTACATACCTAAAGAAAATAAATTTGTTCGTCGTCATCCATAACTTTTCCAACTGGTCAACGAGAGTGAACAAATATTTTATTGTACTAGGTATGTACACACCGAAAAAAACAAGTACAAACATCACCCAACAAACTTTTTTCCAGTATGACAGTTAAAATGGCGAACAAACGTTTGTTTGTTCTTGTTTACATATTCCAGTGGACGTCTGTACATCAAAGATAATTTTTGTTTTAATGGCACCATAACTATTCCAACAAGTGAACAAGGGAAAACAAACATTTGGTTGCGCTTTGTAAAAAAAAACCTGAAAGAACAAAAAAATTTTTAATAAACAAAAACCCAACCAAAATAAAAAAAGAAAGTAAACAAGAAAACCGGGAAAATTTTTAGTTTAAAATTTTTTTGTTTTGTTTTTTCAGTTTACTAAAGTTTTTTTTAATTTTTTCCCCGTAAAAAAAACCTTTTAAAAAGAGAAATAAATTTTTTTTTTTTTTCTTTTCCCGGTTTTTCTCTATCCATAACTTTTCCAACTGGTCAAACGAGAGTGAACAAATATTTTATTGTGCTATGTAGACAAAATATCGCGAACAATAAACAAAGAACAATACAACAAGGTGAACAAGAACGAATGTTTGTTCTTGTTTGTTTTTTCTGTGTGTACATACCTTAACGTTCTATCTTTTTTCAAAGCTTCGACGTGTTTGTCCTATATAACAGCTATTGCACTCAGAACATTCATGTTTATGAGTTTCAGATTTTTAATGTTTATTTAAACTTGTCTTTAACGTTAAAAAGGTGGTTAGATAATTTCTGCGCTGGTTTAAATGCTACTCTAAGATTATTTTTACTTCAAATATTTGCTATTTTGTTAGATATGGGTTCAAAACATGTAATGTTTTTTGGAGTTGGGTTATTTGTTATTGTCTTTTTTTTGAACCTATATTATAATTTACATAATAAAATATATAAATTATAAAAATTTAAAATAGTTTACCCAAAATTTTCTTACACGTTTCGCCACTGAGCGTAAGAGGTTTTGAGCATCATGTATCTTTTTAATAATTTCTTTAACGGTAAAAACAAAACAGATAAAAGGAGAGATGCAAAGGTCTCTTTTTATTTTAGCACTGGCAGATATTTAAGAAAAAACATTTAAAAGGTGTGCAAAAGCAAACAATTCCAGATTTTAATTTACTATATTTAATAGTACACTGTTAAAAGCAAAAATGGTGTTTTAATAAGTTATTGGTATTATACATTTTCGTGTTTAAATTAAAATTAAAAATAATATCTAAAACTTTATATTCTAATAGTTATAGCCCTGTTTAAATTAAGCTCTCTGTAAAGTTATTTGCTAAAGAAATATAGGAAAAAGGGAAAAATATTTTCACCAAATTAAGGGAACATTAGCAACAAACCTCTGATAGGTAATTAATAAGGTTAAGGAGATGTGACAAATATTTAGTGAAAAAGAGTTTATGGGAATAACATCTTAAATGCTACTTCTTTAACCCATCCACCGGCTACAAATAAAGAAGATTAGTTAAGGTAAGCTACAAAGCCTATAAACACTTTAACAAGGAGCAAAACAAGTTTGTAGGTTTGTGGTACCTGAGACAAAGTTGTTTAATTAAAGATACCCTGTGTAGTGCAGGGTATACTTACGGATGTTCTATTATTCTTAACTTAAAGATATACCACATCTTTATTTATTTATACGCATGTTATGTACAGTAGTCAAGATTATCTAAAAACATCATTATTATTTTAATATGTAAGTATATTTTATCGACTTACCATTATTAAGTATTTTGTATTAGCTTCTTATTTAAATTTAGTTTAAACTATTTACATATTTTTATTAATAAATAAAGTAAAAGTTTAAGACCGTTACACAATAGAAATACACGTCAACATTCTTGTGACTGATTAGTCTCGAACCATGTATAGGCGACTAAATCATTTTATGTTTGAATACTATCAGTTAAATATTTAAACAATTATACCTAGATATATGGGTGATAAAAATAAAGCTCTTAATAAAACGGTCGAGGAGTGTACCGATTATGTACCTTTAGCTTCAAAGTTGACAAAAATGATAAGAAAATTGCGTTATGGTTTATTCTTTATATACATATATTTTTTATTATATTAAGATAATCTTGGCGTGCTAAAGATAAGATAAACTGTTAATATGGCTATAAGACCTCTGATTTTAAATATCAGGTAAAAAGTTTATTTTTTTATTTTTACATATAAACACTATTGTATATTTAAACTATGGAAAAGGACTTTATTATTAGGATTATAAACATTTAAGATTCGGACAAAATGCTTTTTGCAGGTAGGAATTCCAAAAAAATTTTTAGCATATAAAATACCTAAATAGTAGTAGGAGAACTGGCCCAAATTTTTCATGATCGCGGTTAGATGTTCATCGATAGTCCCTTATCCAGAAAGTAACTTTCCCGCGTAGGCGGTAAATGAATTTCGAAGTGACTAACGTAAGTGGTTCGCTTAATAATCCCAAGGTCATATCGTCAGGGCCTTATCTGAGTATGCATTTCGCCTCCCCTCCCAAACAGGGGGTTTGGGGAGTGTGGAATACCCCCAACGAAAACGGGGTCCGGTGTTTCCTGAAATTTTAAAAATTAAAGTGCAGCGTTGTGCTTTGAAGTGTTTTGAACCAGAATTTCGTTTTTTAAAATACCAATTTTGGGTGGAATTTGTATCAAATTCTATATTTTCTACAATAAAAATATTTTCCTACATTTGAAAGAGACATGATTTACAAAAGAACTGTTTGTATCTGACTGAAAGATGTGGAATGTAAATAACTATTCATCCTTATTTGCAAATGATTATTAAAAATTAAATCGAGTTTTAAAAATACTGGGCGGCCTACAAAAAAGTAACATTTATATTTTAATAAATTAAATTATATGCAAAAAAATATTCGACTAAAAATTTTTATATTTTTTACAAAACTATTTGAAATTTTGCAAAAAAGATTTTAAAATATATACAGGGGTGTCCCAGGGGGTAATGGTACACAGAGCACATCAAATTCCTTAGGGATAAAATAATGCAATTTACTAAACTTCCCTTACCCAAAAGTTGATAATAAAAACCCAAAGATACAGGGTTAAATTTTTAATTTTTTGTTTTGTCTTTTCCTAATAAATTTTTTCCCACAAAAAGACTGGCGGTACAAATTGAATTTGGGGTTTTTTCTTAGGCGAAATTTAAATTCTTTTAAACTTTTGTTTTTTAGAAAAAGGCGTTTCGACCTACCCCACTTGTTTTGGGGTGCCTTTTTTTAACCTTAGTATGACCTTTTTAAATTAAAGGAAGTTACTAAAATTTCCCCGCTGCCTCAAAATGTAAACTTCATTTGGGTCTCCAGGACGAACTTTTTGAAATAAACGTCTAAAGGGGGAAACTCCCGAAATTTTTCCCTTGGAATGGGGGTTTCCCATTTTTTTTCAAACTTTGAAAATTTTGGTTTTGACACCTAATTAAAGTCTCAGGGGAAGGTTTTTTGGGTATACATTTTTGATTTAAAAGGGATTTTTAAAACTTCTTTTAATAAACAGGTCAATAGGGTTGGTTTAAAAGTTTTTCCCCATCTAAAAAAATTTCCGGTGAGCCCCCAAACCCCCAATTTTTTGTACCCATGTCTTTTGTTAAACAAAAACAAAAAAAAAATTAAAAGCTTGACTCTTTTCTTAGTTATTATCAACTTTGGGATAAAGCAAGTTTACGTTTTCCATTATTTTGACCAAAGGGAAATCTGCTGTTGCTCTGTGTCCCATTACTTTTTGGGGCACCCTGTATAGGTTATGATTAATTGGGGTTTTTCCTTTTATGCTTTAGCATTTTTATTCTATATCGTATTGTCTTTTAATAACAAAACAACGCAAAAAGTTCAAATGTTATTTTTGGTATTGGGTATTTAAAAAAATAGTGCTGCTCCCAATTTATAAAAAACCAATTTATCCGCAGCTAAAAAATAATAAAAAAAATTTAAAAAATTTCATTCTCCTTTTAAATTAGAATAAAATTTATATTTTTAATAATTCTTTTTTTCAGTCTTAATTTATTAAAAATAATTAAAAGTATCTAAATGAAAAAATTTTAAAAATTATTTTTGTTGTAAATTTTTTATTTTTTTCATTAATTTTTAAAAAAATATTAATAATAATATGACTACGGACCTTTAAAATTTGATAAAAAAAATGTTTTCACGGGGCGATTTTGATTTAAAATTTTTAAAGCGTTGCCCTTTAGGAAAGGGGTGGTTTTTCCGAGACAAAAAAAAACGTCTTTGGGAAAATGGACGCCTTTCACGGGGTTTTTCTTCCCTGAAAGGAATTTTATTTCAAAAAACTCCCCTTTAAGGTTTCAACGTCCCGTAAATTGGGGTCAATTTAGCCGCGCATAAAAACGCCCCTTTGGGGTCATTAAAAGGCCCAAATCGGTGTAATTGGGGATATTTTAGCAAAACCAAATAAATCCACTAAAAAAATATTAAAGGGAAAAATATCCCTTTTTTTTTTGGAAAAAAGGGTTTTAATTGGGGAAATTTAAAAAGTAATAATTAAACTATTTTTTAAAAGATATCGAAAACGCTTAAAAAATGAAAAAAATATGTTTTCTAATTTTTTGTCAAAGTGGATTTATTCGGTTTTGCTAAAAAGCTTCTTAATTTCTGTTTATTTATATTTAAGCAAACAAGTAAAAAATACAAGTATATGAATTAAAGGTATTAAAATTTATTTTTACCATTTTTGTAAAATTATAAGTTTATATTAATCGAAAATTAAACATTTAAACGTAAGGAAAATATAGTAATATTCTTTTTGCTAATTAATTTTAAAAAACAAATCCTTTTTTTAAAAATACAACCTTTTTTAAGCAATGATTTCCCTTATAAAAAGAATTTTGAAATTTAAAGTTACCCCTAAAAACTTCCCCATAGCTGTGGGGGATACCGATCGAATGCAATTGCCAAAAATTGCCTATAAAGCTTTACAAGTAAAGTAGAGAAATATTACAAATTTTTTAAACTTAAAAATTGTGCTATTCTTACATTCGCTGATCCATGTATGCCAGTCTGGAGTTTCGCCAAAAGTACCATCTCAGCATGTGAATTTGATTTTGTAGCGTAGAAAAGAAACTGTTAAGGATGGCACTAAGCTACTGAAAACAGGTGTTTGAAATTAGTGTTAAGAAATTTAAAGCCATTTTAGTCCGTGTACTTTTTTTGATGAATAGTTTGGTTTAACATTCAACATCTCAGCATTTTGATTGGCTTTAAAAAGTGTTGTGCTAATGCAACTAGAAGAATGTAAGACAAACTAAACGCTGCCATTATTAAAGATTCAATGAGTTAAAAAAAGGGCCTGTGAATTTTTTTTCTTTTTTTCTTCCCTAAAATGTTTTCAAATTGGCACCTTTTGATTTTTTATAGTGATCTGATAACGGATTATCACCCTTTCTTTAATCAGTAAATTCAACATGACAGTAAATGCACTTAACTACATTATCTTTTACTGTGTAATCGAACCAAGCGCCAGCCAGTTCTTGAGGGTTGAGTTTAACAGGCCAGGTTTTAAATTTAAGTAGGTAGGTAGGTTTAAAGTGAGTGGACTTTTTACGCCCTCCACTGCGACCGCTCGGTCTACTGTGGCTCACACCTTTTTTATATTTCTCCCAATAGGATCGGACTTCTAATGATTCCGATACCAGATTGGGAGAGAGTTCTTACATCTCCGCTTACTTGTGTCTCTACCGGACATGAGCACAATGTGTTCTGAGGTGTTCTGGTGTCCCTGTCTCCTGGAGAGTATGACGAGCAAACGATTAGATCCGTCATGCCCTCTTCTCCCGGTCTAGTGACGTGGGTAGCTACCAGGTCCTTGTTACAGAAACCAGATGTTCTTTCTGAGGCCGCACCTCAGGCCTTACCCTATGAAAACGGTCCTATCCGCTTTCTGTATAAAGCCAGGGAACCCTTTTTGCTCTAAAGGCGGTTCTGTCCGCCTTCTGTTTGGATTCAGGGATCCCTTCCTATGCACCTGTTTGTTCGGGATGGATTAGCCCTTCCCCATGAAACATGCCGGTGACTTCAGGGGCACCTTTCGAAACGGATTCACCCGTTACGGTCGGCGCACCTTTGTCTGCTTGTGATCTTGAGTGTCATCTCTCGAAACGGATTTATCCGTTTTGGATTTTATCTGTTAGATACAAAGCAGTGTTTTGAACCAAAAGTTTGGTAGAATGTTGATTTAAAGATGTTTGTTCCAAAGTTTTATGTTTAGCTTTCAAACCTTTAATGTAACCATGTAACTAACCATTTTCTGACCTAAGGGATCATTGTTCTTTCCATAAACATTCGTTTGCTCTAATATTCGTCGAAAATTATCTTCTTCTTCTTTCTTATTATATATTGGCTGATTTAAATATATTAAGTCGTAAAGTCCTCGAGTTCCTGAAAAAAACAGTTTTATCAACTTTAATATCACCATTCCTCGTAAATTAAAAGGGTTTTGAACCAATCGTAGCGCCACGATGTATTGCAGTGTCAATTAAGAGTCACAATGAGGTTAAGATGGGTACCGTAACCACGGCCCCGTAAGGGCTACTGGCGCCTGTGTGCAAAAAAGGATTTTGGCGCCCCTTAAGGCATTTTGGATCAATTTTGCTGTTAGGTAGGTGCTTGCAATAAATCAAAAAAGTGAACTTTAGAAGTCATATTTATTTGTAGACTAAAATATCAAAATAAAACAAACAGAATAAAATCATAACAAAATAAAGTAAAATAAATTCTTGTTCACACCCATTTTAAAGCATTTACTTAACTAATGGTGTATAGACACGTTGTTTATAAATACTAGGAAATAACCCAAAACTAAAAATCACATCTTTATATCTATATATATATATATATATATATATATATATATATATATAATAATATATATATATATATATATATATATATATATATATAGTATATATATATATATATATATATATATATATAATATATATATAATATATAAATATATATTTATATAATAATATATATAACATAATATGTATGTACTATATATAAAAACTTATATATATATATAATGTTCCTAATGGTGGGGAATGTATGGAGATCTTGGAAACCACGATAGATACAACATCGGTTCAAATGGGGAAAGTTTTGGACAATTATGTAAGTAAGCTAATCCCGTTTACTACATGGTTTTATCTATTCAGGTTTTGAGAAATTTTGAAAAACCTGAAACAACATTTTCTGAAAATTGCAATATTTTTTTTATAAGTGAACATTTTTCAAATCTGTAAAACTTCTCAAAGCAACTTTTTTTTTAGAATATGACCGAGTAGTCAATTTTATTTTTACGTTTCGAGTTTTTAGAATCATCATCAACTTTATTTTCATATGGACGCCATATTGGATTTTTGTGCAGCCAAATAGTGCTTTTTTATTCTGATTTCAACAAGGTATAACATGTAATAATTTAAGAGTTTATAACCTTATTTATTTCACAAAACAAATATTTTCTCAGTTGGCATTGATTTCGGCGAACGTCATTTTTTTTGTAAACAATAAAAGATTAGTAATTGGCAAAATAAATAAGCTAAACAGACATTTTACAGAAATGGGTTCACGAACATAGCTATAACGTTAACACCGTGTTACAACAAAGCTACACACAACAAGTTAATTGAAACAAGTGAAAACAAACACAATGAAAAGTGGCTAAACTAAGATTCCCACTAAAATGAAGATGTAAAATAACGACTTGAAATTCAAAATGTTGTCCATTTCTTTCATCATATTAAAGATATTTTTTTTAAATGGTCCTAACTTCCCTATGAATGGTTGACTTAGGTAGGTGAAATTCTCTATCAACATCCCTGGCTGAAGATGTTGGATTTTCTTTAAAATGTTGGTTAACTGCAGCATCTCGATGTCGATTTTCTTCAACGTACTTCTTAGGTCGTGGTTTTTTAAAACTTCCGAATTCAAGCAAATTTGTAACCAGTCTTCGAAAGTATGTTAGTTTAGGATGCTGCCGGGGCTGTCAAGGAAAATTGTCGAAATACGTTTGCGCAGCTATATTAACATTTCTTCTGCTGCCAATGACGCTAGATGACATTCGCTGTAATCAAGGCCAACAAAAAATATTTGTTTTTGAAATAAATGAGGATTATAAACTCCTAAACTATAACATGTTATACATTGTTAAAATCAGAATAAAAGCACTATTTGGTTGTGGTTGCAATGTTATAAGTAAAGTTGATGATGATTCTAAAAACCCTGAAAGGTAGAAAATAAAATTGACTACTTGGTCATATTCTACAAAAAAAGTTGCTTTGAAGAAGTTTTACAGATTTGAAAAATTTTAACGTATAAAAAAATATGGCCAATTTTCGAAAATGCATGTTTCAGGTTTTTTAAATTTTCTTAAAACCATGATAAAGTAAACGGGATTAGCTTAGTAACATAATTGTCTAAAACTTTCCCCATTTAACCGATTTTCTATCTATCGTGGCTTCCAAGATCCCCATACATTCCCACCAATTTGGGATTAAACACTATTGTATATATATATATATATATATATATATATATATATATATATATATATATATATATATATATATATATATATATATATATATATATATATATATATATATATATATAATAATATATATATTATATATATATATATATATATATAAAAAGCTAGGTACAATAGAAAAATACAAAATAGCTATTGTAGCAGCGATATTTTCCGACACTTTGCTACTGCAAATTCATTAATAAAATTGCTAAAATCAAAAATTTCTTGTTTAATTGCTAATATCGCTAGCCCAGACAATCTTTCTTGATGCATTTTCGATCTTAAATAATTTGAATGATTTTTAACTTTGAAAAAGATCGCTCGCCAGAAGCTATAGATACAGGTAATGTCAAAAGAATTCTTAGTGAAATGCTTGCGTAAAATACTTAAGGGGTCAGTATCATTAGGTAATGAAAACAACTTTAACGCTTTCATTTCATTAAACAAATCATTTGAGTCTATATGCTTATTATCCTGATCTGTCAGTCGTCCTTCAAGAACAGAATAACGTTTTAAAAGATCACTGTCACTTAATTTGAATATGTCGCTAAAAATCCGAAAATATTATCATACTCATTTAATAAGTCAAATCGGTTTTTTAGGGAGCTTAAAGTTTGATCTATTATTTTTAAGAAATAAGTCATTTTAAAGGCAAGTTTTGGATCATGAGGGGTCTCATCTCGGTGTTCATAGTCAAACAGTTTTGGTTTAAATTTCCTCCTGACCGTTGGTAACGGTGGAAAGTCTTCTAAAAAGCAATTTTTTCGAGCTCTTTTAGCTTAAACCTTTTCCAAAATAAAGGAAGAAAAAGTATTAAACTAATTTGATCTTATAGCTCTTAAAAATCCTACAAAATGGTTTTTTAAAAAGATCGATAGCATAAAAACTAAAGGAGTTATGGATAAAAACCAATTACTCTTTTAAACTCTCCAAGGTTCTAGGAAGCACGTAAATATAGTCAAAGACCCTGTACATGACATTTTAATTAATAGAAAGATATTTGGATAAAAAAATAATTCTAACCAGTATCCTATAAAGGGTTAATGTTAATAGAATAAAGTAAAGTAGGGAACACTTACCATTTTATAAAAAATCAAACCGTTATAATTGCAGTCAGCAGGTATTACGTACTTAATTTTTTAGAAAAAAAAGTAGTATACAAAATATTATACAACACAACAATTGACAAAATAAAAATAACTTTAAATGTAAAAATTAATAGGATTACTTGTTTTTATGCACTTGTTGCACGGTCCAGTGAACTATCTGGTTTAAAAACGCCTCTGGCGATGCATGTTATCAAGCAGGGCAAACTCTCTTTAGATAACTTTGAGACTCTGCTACTTTAATCTCAGGGGCACCTGAGCTCGTTTTCGAGCCGAGCTAGAGGAGTTCGTCGGTGCCCTCTTTTTCCTGGCTTAATCCCTACACGTTTGGACCGAGCTGGGCGATACGAGCCGCAGCCGCCTTATCATGTGCGCTGTTTACAAAAGATTAATTCTTTAAAATCTAAACATAAACTTTCATAACTTTGGGAGCCACCTGGGGTTTCTGCCAAAAGTGGCACCCACATCTTGTCTTACTCTTCCAGGGTGGTTTTCTCCCTGGCCAGGGTTATTAGTACCCGGCCGGGGTCCGACGGTGAAGAGGGTTCCTCCCTTTATGCTTTGGCACCAATTTGGAGGGTGGCCGAGGCTGTGGAAGCCTGGCATGTTGCATTGTTGCTCTACTGACATGTACCCCTTTGGGGTTGATTTTCTCCGCAGTCCGGGCCCAGATCGGGTCGGCCGGGGTCTAGAATTGAAGGGGAGGTTCTGCCCTTTCCTTATATCCCTTATTCGAGGGTGGCCGTGGCCTCCAGGACCTGGCCTAACTTCTCAAAGTCCACTATTCTGTAGCTCGCCAAAACTTACTAAGCGCCGTACATCGTACTTAAAATATTTAATCAACGGAGTTTTTTATACCAACTGGGCCCTATGGTAGAAAGACAGACGCGAAGTTTGGTCACCTTATCAGCAAATGCTGGGACCGACCCAGAGCCTGAATTAAGGGAGCCGACTACTTGACGGCAGAAGGAGCTGCACGAAGCAACAGCAGCGCCGAAGGAAGTAGCCGCAACACCGTGCCCGAGAATTACCTCCCTAATTTGGTTGTACCCTGATTGGTAAGTCGGTATCTGTTAAACGCCACCGCATCACCAATCAGCGGAGTTCTGCATCTTTATGATTAATTAAAAACACCAAAATAAACTTTAAATTAAATCTATTAATTAATCCAAAACAAAATACATTACTAATTTACAAAGAAGATTGAAAATTGTTATAAAAATAAAACTTAATACTTGGCCATGGTTAGTTTCTTAGAAACAAAAATTATCCCCTTATGAAATCAGAAGTTTTAACCCATTATTTAAATACTGAAAATTACCCGCACTGCCATGCAAGGCAAGGAGGCAAAACGCTGTCTAACCCCTATTGACGCTGGGATCCGCCTGACTAGCGCTCCGCTCCCTGTTCACACGACAGAGTGAAGAATTCTCCCAATAAAAACAAAGTTGATAGTCCCATTACAAAATTATTTCCCCCATGACTAAGCACCCCGTTATTAGACGGCTGGAGAGCTGTTTACTCCACGTAGGCACGGCCAGAACTGCCTCGATTCCGCGTCACCACCCCACTTAGCCTCAGATTTGGTACTCATAACTAAGCACCGAAGCTGGGCGATAAAACAAAGCAGGAATCGAGGTAGCTTTACATAAAATTCTACAAAATTAAAAGACACCTACACATCGGTGTTTACACAAGCAAATCCTTAAAATTTACAAAAGAAAGAATTTTAAAATTTATACAAATCATTACAAAAAGTCTACAAAAATTACATACCAACATACAACCAACAACAACAACAACATACCAACCAACCAACCTGGAAATATTAAAAGTAATTTAAAACAATGCAATGATGTATGGGCTTTATACAGAACTTCCCCCAAAAATAAATATTAAAAACCAATATACAAAAAACATTTAAACAAACACACAAAAACATACCTGGTCAAGGCACCCTACCATATTACCAATATTCACCAAAAGTTACAGTTACAATTGTTAGCAAGTTATTACACTTTTACAAAAAGTTCACAAAAATGTTCACTTATTAAACGCAAAGTCCGTTATTTTCACAACACCAACAGTTTCTGAGTCTTGTTTTATTCTTCGAAGAACCATCTCGTTGACCAAAGGGAAAGACTTCGGAAATCAACAATTTTCCATTTACATTACTCCGGTGCATCAGTGGTTCAACTTCCAAAACAAATAACTCTGCCGTCTGCTCCCATAAAACCAAACCGTCACTGCAGCCCTCCCATAAACCACCTGCTTATATCCCTGAGGATCCCGCTGCACCCTGTGACCACTACAACAACAACTAGCGAGCCAGCCCGGCATCATGACCTCCATGGTTATCACAACACACTGACTACCATCATTCAGCTCGTTTTCAAAAGCATTTTTCTTTCGCAGCTTCCATCAACGGTGCACACTTCCCTCGGCTTCCTTGACGGTCTTCCACAAACTTTCAACTTCCATAACCAAGAACTCAGCTTCCTAAACATTGTTACTTTCCAGGCCTTCTTGGCATCATTAACTGAAAAAAATAAAAAAAAATCAAAAAAAAATACAAAAAAAATTTAAACTGAAACCATGACCAGATGCTGTACTTAAAGACTTTTACTGATTTTACACTTTAAATTTACTTATTATATTTTAAAAGAAAAACGTGTTACATAAAATTTGACTTTTGTTTGACGAACTCGGCTCTCCGGCTTTACCCGGTTACTGGTTGGCGTTCTCCTTGCCAAACTCAGTGCCCCTTTAGTTGGGCGCCACGTTATCTAGCAGGGCAAACTCTCTCTAGATAACTTTGAGACTCTGCTACTGCTGACTGCGGCAGCTGAGCTTGTTTCCGAGCCGAGCTAGAGAGTTCGTTGGTGCCCTCTTTTTCCCGGCTTAATTCCTACACGTTTAGACCGAGCTGGGCGATACGAGCCGCAGCCGCCCTATCATGTGCGCTGTTTACAAAAAATTAATTCTTTAAAATCTAAACATAAACTTTCATAACTTTGGGAGCCATCTGGGGTTTCTGCCAAAAGTGGCACCCACATCTTGTCTCACTCTTCCAGGTGGGCCAGGGTTTTTAGTACCCGGCCGAGGTCCGGCGGTAAAAAAAATGTTCGGAAAAAATAATGGATTTCCTGAAAGAAGGAGTTCATTACAAAACTCAACTGTACAATAAAAGTCATCTTCACTTAGAGTCTTGTGCAGTTGAATGTGGTATACATAAAATTGATGTATTTTTAAAATTCTTTGAACTGACCTAATGTTTAGATTTTCTGCAACTATCGACCAAACTGCTAATTCTCATTTGTAACTGTTCTAATCCTTTCATCCTTTTCGCTATCTACGCCAAAAAACTCTTTAATGACAAGGTTTCTACGACTTCTTGTATTAAATTTCAACCTATTAAGATCGAACAAAACAGTTCCCGTTTTTAAACCGACTTAAAAAAAAGAGGTTATCAATTTGACACGTATGTATGTAATATTACTGACACTGCATTATATTCACATATAATAACCTAGTAGGGCAAACAAATATATAAAATTTTATGGTGGTATGTATGTTTGTATGTATTCTTGTATGTATGTTTGTATGTATGTTTGTATGTGTGTTTGTATGTTTGTATCAGCATCTCTGACTCCTGGATTAATTGAAAAAAAAATTATAATACGGATCTTCAAGAATTAGTCGCTGAACTGCTTTTAGGAATTGTTTAATACATTTTGCCACACTGTATGTTATATCTTTAAAATTGGTTAAAAGAAAATATTATTTGCTTACTTGATTTTACATACTTGTTTCTAAGTACCCAATTATGTAACGAGGACTAAAGAGGGCCATATTTGTTGCTTTCTTTTAATTAAAAAAATGTAAAATAGCCATCCTGTGTACTTTTTTTTGTAAAATCTTACAAACACTAGGAAATAAATAAAGAAAATCTGATTAGTTGAAACAAAAAAGATACGACATAAAAATAACATATTTTTAATGGGACACCTTATTATTAAATTCATTTTTTAACGCAATTTATTTTTTGGATACATTGCAACAAAAAGAATTTCGAAATAATTTTTAGTAACAACAAAAATAACCTAATTATAATTATGTTTTATTTTTACTATACTTTGTCCAAGTACTGACTTTTTGCGTTTTCTAATTTAAATCGCAGCTCCCTTTGATATTTTTTTGATTGATCATAATATTGAATTGACTAGAAAAAAATGGTTCTAAACGGTCATATTATAGTTAATATTTTAAAGTTGGAAAATCTAGCATCAACAAAAAAAAGTTTTTGTCCATGAGATAACTTATATTTTAAAATATTTGACTTACTTTATAGACACAAAAAATAAGAGTTATTTATGGTACTAGTGTGTTATGTTGAAAATAAGTCACGAGAGAAAAATTTATACCACAAGGCGGTCAGGCCCATTTCTCTAGTGACTTAAAACATAACACACGAGTAGCGTACAATGTTTTATCCAACAACCAAAAAATTATAACACACGAGCAGCAGGTTTTATTTAAGAACTGAAAAAACTAACAGGTATTTTTGGGATTAAGTCTTTTTTAAAGCAGGATTTATATATTTTTATTTCCTAACGTTTTGTATTGACGTTTGGTGTTTATTCTGTAGCTGCTTGAACAGTGTAAACTCCTTTAGTCTGAGCATTTAAGCTAAAATATGATTAGCAATTATTCAAATAAGTTTTGACATTGTTAGATTTTATTGTGCCAAAAGGGGTTCCTAAAGTTAAAAAATAAAATAAATTAATGAAAATTATGTGCCCCAGGACATTATTACGGAAGCAGAAGATGCGCAATGCAAATATTACCAGAAAAATTCCAACATTGTTATGACAAGGAATGCAAAGTTTTTGAAAAAAAAAATCAGAAAAGATAAAAAGAATTGACGAAAACGTTGTTGGTTCATTTTTTTCATTTACAGAAAAAATTAGCTCCATCGTCTTTATGGACTAAATACTCCATGTGTCGCTCGACCCTTTATCTGTATAAGAAAATCAACATTTCAAAATATGACAAATTAACTAGTTTCCTGAAAAGTAAATCTCAAGTATACAAACCCAAAAAGTCCAAAATTTTGAAAAAAAAGAAATCAAAACATTTATACAACAGGCCCCCGACAGTGAGTATTTACTAATGAAGAAAGCTTTGATGATGGGGATTAGTGGGACTTTTAGATGTGATGAGTAAACACATTTAAAAATCGGAAATGTTCAAGATAAAAGAAAATTAGGTATTTATTGTGTTGCCAGACTCCAAATCTAAAAAAAAAATAAGTTTTACTGTTCTTAAAGAAGGATTTCTAGTATACCCTGTAGATGTGTGTAAAAAATATATTTCTCGGCGACCAAAAAACACCAGCCACAGCCGCTTTTTTGTCTTTTATAAAAAGGGCGATTTTACAAATCAGTATGTTGGTATAAATACCATGTCAAAAATGCCCTTAACAACTGATGGGTATTTAAACCTAAAGGATCAAGAACTATACACGAGCATAAAGAAGATTCTCCATTACCCTACTAGCTGATACGGGGGCCAACATAACGTCTCAGCAACAGCGAAGGGCAACCTTGAAGAATCCGTTTAAAACAAAATTAAAATTGCTGAAAAAATTCAAGGGACCAGTAAAGAGCCAAACAGTTGTGTCGGCCTAATAGAGCCCTCGTCCTCAAATTCCATTGGAAACATGGACAATTTCACAATATCCAGTTTATACAAAACTATGTCATGTTATTTAATATTAATGTTAATTTAAATGCATGTAGAAATAAGTACATATTTTAGAACAAAAGAGTGGTATAACCCATAACCCATTAGTGGGTTATGGTTTATAACACACTAGTGTGTTATTTGATAGGTTATCTGTCTAAATTGGCACAAATAATAACTTTTATAAATAGCAGGTGTTAAATAAAGGACTATTAATAGAGATACAGTGTGTTCTAAATAAGTTTGAGTAGAGGTTGTATAACTTACGCTGATTAAAAGCCGTATGGAATCGGATATTTCGTATAGCGGAAAGGCAGATCTAACCAAAATTTATTGTTGCAAGTGAGTAGCTTACCTTTAAGACAAATCACCTAAATACGTATGTCCTTACTGGTCACTAGCTCACATCCGAACATGCATGATTGTTTATAACTTATAACATATAATGCTGTAACTGCATGACGGGTTTGCTACTTTAAATTAAAATAACCAATGGTTTTAAGCGCACGAAGGCTGTAGCCTCTTAACAGTTTGGCTATATTATCAATAAGAAGATAGTAATAAGTAAAATAAAAAGAGATAATAAATTACCACCAATTGTCCCAAATTAACATAAACCTAAACAACTGTTTTTGTAATATGGTGGTACAAAAATAATGTTTTCAGGTGCCAAAAAGCCACAAATAACAATTTGAGTAATATCATTTAAAGCACTTTTCCATAGTAATTTTTAGTGTTTGCTTGACGAGAAAATGATAACCTAAGTGTTATTTTGTTTACTTTGTGGAAATAAAAAGCAACAACACTGCAAAAAATTGTTTCGCAGCAGTAAGAGTGTTTTTATTGTATGTACTATCATGTGGTTAAAACTGTTTCATTTTGAACCACTATATTTCTAAAACCGTAAACGAAAGGGTTAACTTTAATTAAAATTAATTTTTTACACAAGTCTTAAGTTAAATAGGAAAATTATTAATTCAACACATTTACCGCCGAGTGATGATCGCGTTGTTAAATTTAGCGATGGACTTAGCAATTGTTAAAAGTTAACAACGGTTTAGAATGTTTAACAAAATGTTAGATTTTGACAGGTTGCCTACTAAAATGATTGAATAACACTGACAATGACGTTTTGTTAAACATTCTAAACCGTTGTTAACTTTTAACATTTGCTAAGTCCATTGCTAAATTTAACAACGCGATCATTACTCGCCGTTACTATTTTATTTGTACCTTTATGCTCTATTATACCTTAAAAATATTGCTACTCCTGGATACCTTATATAAAACAGTTAAATAATTATATCAGTATTTTTGTGTCACCCTATACTAATAGAACTTATATTACTTTTATCGCCCGTATATCATTACAAAATGGTACTGATAAAAATTAGTGGGGGCAGATTATTTTGATCACCTGCAAAAGGTAATATTTTAAGCGGAACCAACGCGACAAACAGGATGTCCAAAACGGATGTCATGTAGTTCAGGTGGTAAAAAATTATAGAGTGCAGTGGTCTGTGGTACAAACAAGTTATTTTTGTAATTATTTTAGTGTTTACGTTTTACGTGTAGTTTTTTTAGTGTCTAAGCAACTATTTAAAATTAAAAATGAGTGATAAGGAAATACTGATAACAGTCAACGACTTGCCATTAACTTTTACCGTAAAATATTTAGGTAAGCCTAAGGACGTAATATTTATTTTGGTTATTCCAATAAAACTTTGCTAACGCAAAAAAATACTTCTTAGCAGTGGCGTCGCTACCAGGTTTACAGGAACTTGACAATAATTTGGAGTGGTGTAAACAAACGCTCTAATGCTAATTAAAAATTTTTATTTATCTTTCTTTTTTATATTAAATGTTATTTTATAGAGTTAGGCGCTAACTAAACAGAACAAATTTAAAAAAATCTAAAAAGTAAAAATAAGCATAAAATTTTTAAATTATTACGAATAGTTTGTCAGTACTTTTCTAGGAATCTTTATCTATAAAGTTAATTTTATTTTAAAGGTATCAATAATTAATACCTTTAAGAAATATAGCAAAACCCATGTATATTTATTATAAAAACAAAAAAAAACACATATCAGCAGAAAACGCAGTCATTCGAAAAAGAGATGTGATCAAGAAACAATGATGTAATGATTAGTTTTTCTGTTAAATGGACTTAATTACTAACAGTTTTCAAATTGCTGGATATTTCCTATATCTATACTGCTTTTTTAACTTTTAAATTATTATGGTAAATAAATAAGTTGTTTTGTCATACATGGCACAAACTGTCTAATAACTTATTAAAAACAGTGATGGTTATTTTTCACATTTTCAAATTGTGTCGTTTTCTATGTTATAAATCATGTAAAAAATAACACTTGTCAATATTGAAAAACTTGCCAAAAATTGTATCGGGTTAAAATAAAACGCTTTGAAAAAATTAGGTACACTTTGATACTCGGCAAGAATAAAACACTTTTCACTGATAAACTAGATTAAAAGATACATCTGTGAAAAATGACATCTAAAAATAATATACGACATACTTGCTAAAAATTTCAACCTTATTAGAAATGGCATGTTTTTAAAATTAAAGCTGTTAAAAAATAATATAGAAAAAGAGGTAATATGTTAAAAATAAAATATCTATAAAAGACAAATAACTGGTAAAATAACATGCTTACTCAGCACACACAACATATATGTTTTTTTAAAGAAATATCAAAAACCCACAAACATCAACTGAAAACAATTTTTCCCATTTTTGTTTTTTTTTCCTATTTCAAATAATAAAGGACTAGGCTTTTTTAATATATATAGCCCGACAAACATTTTATATAACTTGATATTGTGGCCAAATTATTTTTGATTTTTGATCTTATTATATTGTTACAATTTTATCCCTAACTTCGGCCAAAACTATTTTTCCATTAACTTTAATGGTACATTTTGTTGCTTTTATTATAAAAACGCTGCTAATTTTATTACTGTCATGTGCAACTAAAGGTACCCATTTACACACAGTTTGCCGACAGTTCTGAACTGCAGATATTAAGATCGGCAGTTAAAATTTCCTCATACACATGCAGGCCGACGTCTAACCGTCGACAGATCGGGACCTGCAGTTTATACTGAACTAACATGTATGTGCTAGAATCGTCAGATTATACGATACGAAGTTTTTAACCGAATTTATCGAGTTATATCGAAAAATGCCAAGTTTGTGTGGAAAGTTAAAGGCAATAGTTATTCAAATAGACATAAAAAAAGTGTATAAAAAACTATTTGGTTAAAAAAACAACCTACGAAGCACTTTTCAAAAGGAGTTAAAAAAAGTTCGGAAATCAAAACGTTTAGGTAATGGTGCTGATGCCGATGGCCAAAGTTGTGGTACTTTTAGGATCCTAGAACTTTTGTCTCAAATACCCAGAAAGACGAAGAAATTTATACTGAGGTACACGATTCTCTTTGACCTCCGACCAGTGAAGTCACGTGATAAAGAGCTACATAGCTGTTTCCGGGAAGGGAGGTTGGCGGTGCCGTATCAACTGATTTTTAACCCTCAGGGAGAAACTCACGACCAATTTATGGTGTCCTTCTTCTCAGACTCTCAGGAGCGAAGATTTCTATATACCTGATGTTTTTTCCGTTTTTGTTTTTTGCACGAGGGGTTTTTCAAATGGCGAAAAATGGATGCGAGCGCTGCGAGCTGCGAACGGTCAGCTACAGAGCCCGACATCCAGACTTTTCAAAATTAAAATAAATATTTTTAATGTTATAGACTTATTACAAAGAAGACTACAATAATACAAATCGTGATACAAATGACGATATTTCAATCGCTTCACCGCCATTGCAAATGGCTCAACAAAACAACGAATAGAAAGGAATCAAAGAAAACATCAAGATAATATTTGATTGAAAGTGCTTGCGAAACTATCAAAGCGGCTAAAGATGATGAATTAGATGTAGTTGTACACAAAGTTGCTTTTAAATTACGCCGTATGGATGCACATCAAAGAGAATATGATGAACATTTAATAAACAATCTTCTTTTTTATAAAATAAGAAACATGCTAAAGCACTGTTATTGTATAAAATAGAAGTTATGTTCAAGATTTTAATATGTTACCAAAGGTGCCGATTGGAAGTTTTCAGCCATGTTCCTTCCGATGTCGCAGGAACTACTAAAATGACAAACAGCCAGACACCTCGCAACTTTTTACTTCATTCATTCACAGACTTACTTATTACTTATGCGGTTTATTATTTTGCTTATTAAAAACGTAAAATATTAGAATTTAATTTGTTTATGACTTCCTTTAAAATATTGGTTTCTTAATGCTTTATAAATATATTTGAAAGTTTCTGGTAAAACTTTTGCTAGAGCTTGAGGTAAAATAACAGCAGAAAACTTCACATCTTTCAAACTTTGCCCCATAACCAAATATCTCAATGTTGCAACTAAAAGCTTTTTAGCTGAAATGGCTTGCCTTATGACCGTATTTTTTCTTAACTGAAAGCACGTATCGTCTATTTTCAAATAATTGTTTAAGTCATCTTTGGCACTGTTTCGTAATTACTGCACCAGAGTTATGTGACACAACGTATCCGTTCTAAAATCCACCCAAAAACGTTTTTAACCCTCACTGCAGGCTCTTGTAAAAGGATTACAAAGAGCGCATGTATGGTAAAAAATGAGATCGTCGGTAGCCCAATAACTGACAATACAGAAAATAAGTTCTCTAATACATGTGGAACAGACAAACGTTGTTTGTTATCATTACATTTAAAGCTTATTTATTTCCTGTAAATAAAAACTAAAAAATATTTCGTAGATGCTTTTTTATAAAGTTTCAAATACCCAAAAATTTAGAGAATAATTGTTTACGTACTCATTTCATCATTATTAAACCACCATGGAACAAGAAGAAAATATGTACATCAAATATGATATACATTAGTTTGACACCTAGTTGCCATACATTGTCCATTTTTGATGGATTTTCATAGTATTGGGAAAACTACAAGAGATCAAATCTGATGGCACATTCTTAAGTTTGATTTTCGAAACAACTGCAACGTGAAAAGAGGTCGCGGCTTACTTGATTAAAGTAAAAAGCAAGTTTGTGTAGAAGTTTATGTAGAACCCAGTGGCGAGCTATTTTTTTATCTGTTAGAGTTTAACAGATATAATGCAAAGTTGTTTTTTTATGAGACACCCTGTATATTATTCAGTCATTCTTTTAAAAAATAAAATTACGTAATTATCGATACCACACGCTTTATTTTTATTTAAAAAATAGTAATTTCTGAAAAAAAACAAAATTTATTAAAAAAAGACATCAAGAACCCGAACATATTATTTAAATTTTGGACTCCCTGTATAAAATTATTGTTATTTATTATCAGTTCTTTAATTTATAAATACATCTGTAAATCGAATAATATTATATACTGCAAAGTTTTTAAATTCCATTTCATTAAACTCAAAATTTAAGAACACAAAAAGCTGGCAGTATGTAACTCTTATTTCTTGCTTAAAAATTATACAAAATAATGCAGCGGCCATTTGTTCCTAAGCCAACTTGTATTCTACTAATGCGTTATTAATTAATTTAAGTTAATACTGAACAAAAAAGGAGCAATCTTATAAATTATAAACCATATTCATTAATAATATAAAAGAAATTAACTTATGAGTTGATGAGTTCATTGAAATGTAGATTATAAACAAGGTATGCAAAATTTATTTTCTTTACAAATAGATAAAAATAAATATAAAGTTTGTGGTATCAATAAATAGGTAATTTTTTTGCTATTTATTATTTAGCACAATTAAATAGCCAAAAAGTATACAGGGTGTTTCATTTAAAACAAGGCATCTTTTAAACCGTAAGTGATAAAAAATAATTAAGTACGCCTCTAAATTCTACCTTGATTCTACATAATCATGATATTAACCATTTATTTCTATCTTTATTAACAAGCAAAAATCGCCAAAATTTGAAAAACGCGCTGTATCTTCAAGACGAATTAAGTTTGCCGCGACCTTTTTTTACCGTTACAGTTGTTTCGAATATTGAACTGGAGAACGTGCTGTTAGATTTGCTCTATATCTTTAGTTTTCTCAATACCCTAAAAATCCATTAAAAAGGTGCCACACTGTACATTTCCTTATCTGTACTTTCATTGTAATCTCGAAACAATATCATGCATGACTAATTTAACATTAATCTCATTTCATTTATAATATGCTAGCATGACAAACACCTTATTTTATTATTGAGAGGAGTTTTGTTTTTGACTAATGTTTGTCAAATATATATTTTTTACTTAATTATTATATTAAACTACTTTTTCGCCAGCGGTTTTGGCTGATTTGTTTTTTTTTTCGTTCATTTGATAAGTCTGCTCTCACGTGTCTGGCCGTTCGGGTATTCAAACGGTGATGTTGTGCTTCCCACTCCCACTTCGTCGGGTCACATCACATTAAGGTCCCAGTGCTCCGTCATTTGTTATTATTTTCTAATATAAATCATCATTCATTGTTTAAGTCCAGAAATGCCAAATTTCTATAAAAACCTTCATCCCCCCTATTTACCTCTCAGTTCCAAAAATACTTGTGGTCAATTAGAATCTTAAATATCTATTCACAATTTCAAAAATAACAAGTTTTCTAGACTAACTTTCGTTTTCCAATTTTAGCCACCTAAAGGATGTTATTCCAGAAATGTTAAAACTAATTATTTTTAATCGTAATCAATAGCCTACAGCAGCGGGACTTTGTGCCATATGGAATTCTACAAATTCATAGAATTCTATGGCGTCGCTACTTTGTGCCAACGTGATATCAAAAACATGCGATCCAAACGATCGTTTTCTTTCTATCTCCTAGATTCTGTCGTATTATATCAGCCCCTGCGTATGAAGGTAAAAATTGACAATTGAATTGACGTTTCCGATTATCAGCTGATTTTCGCTGTTTTTTTGTTGGTTTTTTCTTAATAATTTTATGGTATTTCCGTAGTTCAGAAGAATAAAGAGTTAACTTTAAGGTAGGACAAGTTTCACATATTACCCCTATAGTAGATAATACATGGCTTATTTTATTTTCTAACTTACCCCTTAATCCTAAGGTAAAAATCAGTGAGTTATCATATTTTTAAATATTTTTAAAACAAATATTTCATTCTGACCAATATATTTTTTATAAAAGCAAAATATCACTTTTCTTTTTAGAATGCTTCCTTTTAACATGTGGTTGCAGTAGCAGAAAAGGAAAGGTTGGAAGAAATTAGAATTGAAAATTTAGAGAGGAGGGTCATGAGGGTCAATTCAGATTGTTTTTCAATGAATGATATAAGATTTAAGGAATTATTTCGAGTTAATAAAGACATGGCACGATTCATACTTAACCGTATAATGGTGGAAATTCAAAATGAAAACGTTGTTGCAGTACCTCCTCATTTAAAAATTTTTATAACCCTTCAGTTTTATGCGACTGAAACTTATCAGCGGGTGATAGCAAAGTTTCAATCTATCCACTTCGCAGCAGATTGTGTCAAAACTCATTTAAGAGGTAACGGCTTCCATAATTAGCAATTTTTCTGAAGAGTGGGTGCAGTTTCCCAGAAGTAACGAAAGAAAAAATTCTATTAAAGAAAGATTCATGATTCAAACTGGCTTTCCGGGAACAGTCGGGGCTGTAGACTGTACTCATATTGAGATTATAAAACCAAGGGAAGAAGAGCACACGTATTTAAATAGAAAAGGATACCATTCGAAAAATGTTCAAATAGTAAGTTATATTGTAATTATTAACTTATAAACACCTTTTTTTATATTTATCATTTTTCTTTTTAAGGTATGTGATTCAGACTTACGGATCCTAAACATTAATGCTGCATTTGGGGGAGCAGCGCATGACTCCTTTATTTGGAGAAACTCTTTGGTTTCTCAGGAAATGGAGGCCTGTTTTCAAAGAGGTAAGAGATTACTGTAGCAAAGACTTTTGCGGTCTTTTATGACCTACCAATAAATTTTATAAAAGTATATATTTTAGGTGATAGAAACTCATGGCTTCTTGGTGATTCAGGATACCCACAACAGCCATGGTTAATGACTTCCATTGTTAATGCAAATCCAGGGACTCCCGAATTTCGATACACATCTTGCCACATAAGTGCTAGAAGTTGTGTGGAAAGATGTATTGGAGTTTTAAAAGGACGGTTTTTATGTCTTTTCAAAATCTTGAGAAGAAACAACAGGCAACATTACGAATGCTTGCGCAGTACTGCATTATATGTGCTGTGAAGCAAGACTAAATGAAGATTTTCAAGCTCCTGACCCACAAAACCAAGATGTCCCACATTATGGAATCAATGCTCCGCAGATTAGCGAAGGTCAAATTGCCAGAAGAAATTTAATTAATTTATACTTTCAATAAACTTTTAAATTCTTACTCTATATATGTGTTACTTTGTTCCCGTCAAAAATCGCATTATACGACAAATCTTGAACTACTCTATTACTTATTTCTCAGAAAACTTTACTCATGATTAAAGTATCTCCATAAAAATATATTTTGAAGTCATATTGGAAGTGAAATATACCGTACAATTAATAAAATATGAAAATGTGGCTTTGCAAAATAAAAATTTTGTAAACCAACAAGTTTGATATAGCATAATGATAGAGAAAAAATATATTTTGCAACCAGAATTTCTCAATAGTTTTTTCTGAAATATCATCAAGGAAAATCCCTATCCATAATGTGTTTTATATATCCTCACAATACAATTTGGCTTTAAAACTTGTTTTAATGTTCAGAATCACCAAAGTTTTTTACAGGAAAATTTGTAACATATAAACTTATCCCATAATATATTTAAAAATACAAATAATTAATAAAAAAAAATATTAGAAACAAGTAATAGCATTTGAACTACAGTTAAGTATCTTGCATTATGAGAGATGCCTCTCTAGGACAGATGAAACAATTTTTAAACTATCTGCAACAGAATGAATATCTGCGCAAATATCTTTTAAAATTTCTATTGCCTCAGTGTTTAATAACAGTAAATCATTTGACACTCGTACTGCCTGATTAGTCCTTATCCTTTTTGGTGTCTGCAGTCTGGGACTGATTTTTCTTTTCCTCAAATTTGAATTTTCCAAGGCACTGGAATGGGAATGATCCAAATTTTGGGCTGCTGCAACTTCAACAGCTGCTGTAACTTCAACAACTGCTGTTACATTTTTCACTGCCGTTTTTTCCACATTTGGATTTAAAAATACCTCATTTACCTCAACCTGAAAGTAACATAATACAGATTAAAGATAATGCTATAGAATGTTTTGTTTATGTTTTCATAAATAACTATATTTATGATTTAAATTGCTTACCTTTCCAAACCCTATCTCCAGCCCTTCAATGGCCATAGTTCCCATAATATGTTCGAGACGCAGCTCCAAATCAGAAAGTTTCAGTTCTGATGCAGGTCCTCCCCCTGTCTTATTTAAATCGCTTCTTATTTTGGCAGCCTTGCTTTTTGTTTTAGATTTCCAGTCTAACAGTGTCTAAAAGATAAATATTACTTAACTACCTATATCAGAAGTAAAATTATTTTTGACAATACATAAAATACATTCTCACACAAATCGGACTACCTATTACTAGCTCTACTTACTTTTTTCCACTCATCCACGGACTTTTCTCCATATCCTACACCATTAAGTTTTGCAGCTACGAACTGCCATAAAACAGTTAATTTAGCTTTGCCTTGGGACTCGCTAAATCTGTTCGTGATAATCTCTGGGATTTTTTCCGCAACGTCCAGTAAACATTGCCAATGTTCGGCTCTAACCCTCATTGCTAAAAATATATTGTTTTTAGTATATTATGTTAAAATATAAGTCGTCTTTTGACTTTTTTTTTAATATTTGCGTAACAATTTTATGCTTTTCTCTACAAATTGTTTTCTACTTATCGACAACAAAAAGTACCTTTATAATAATTTAAATAATTTAGTCACAACAAATAGAAACAAAAAGTCAGTTGAACTAACCCTATTTTTTTCCGTAATCCAAACAAAAGACTGAAAACTGAAAAGATATTTGACACTTGATACCTTATTTATGCAAAACGAATAATCGTAGTTTTGCGATCATGTCACGTCTTTTCTATTTCACTTAGTTAAAAAAGAATAGATTGAAATAAGATGCTATTACGTCTAATTCGCTGTCGAAAAGAATAATCCACATCAAGCAGTGGTCCCAACAGAAGCACAGTAAGTTGTAAATTTACGCAGTGTCGCAGAATGGAGCGTAAAAATTAAGCGGTTTCTACATTGGCACATAGTACAGAACTTGATAGAAATAGCTTGCGATTCTCGAATTCTACTGTAGTATTCTATTAGTAGATTTCTACATGGCACGAAGTCCCGCTGCAGATCAATTTTCATACTTCTAAGTCTCGTTCTAAGTCCTAGACATGATGAAATTTATTTTCTATCTATACAAACTTTCATCTCCCCCAACCCACTCATTATCTTTCTCCGTACCATCTTCATATTATGTTAAGTAGTTTTTGAGATCAGTATGTTTTCTTTGGGATACTCGCCCTACTACTTTTTGGAAAATGGGACCTCTTTGGTCCAGGTCCTGGGGTGAGCCTGCTCAGCCCTATTGATCCCTATGAATTTGCAGATCGCCTGCAACAAAAAAGGAGAAAAACCCCCTAAAAAACCCAAAAATCAAAAATATTAATCTGCGTTTCGGTGGCAAGGCGTTGTGTGAAACTAAAAGAAAAATTTAAATTCAATTTTAAGAAATACTGCTCTTAAAACTTAGAAATTTCTGATAGCTTTTTACTTTTTATGACGTTTTGTCATAAATGACATTAGGTTATTTGCCTGATATATTTATCGTATTCAAAGAGACAAAAAAGGTGGTATGGTGTGTTAATTGATTTTAAGTTTACCTGAATTTACTTCAGCATCAAGCATCGGTAACCATGTATTATTTAAATTAACAGATATTGATGCTACACATTTATCTTTATTTAATAAAATAAATGCTTTTTTCTTAATTTTACGTTTTTTCTGAACAAGTTTTCATTGCTAAAATGTTAGAAGCATTCCAGTTTATTATGTGGTTATTATCAAATGCGTGTTGACAGATTTTGATTTGTGGAATTGTGTGTTTCTAATGTATCTTCTATGTTCTTTTATGCGTTTGGCTAAGGATATGGAAGTTTCACCTATATAAAATTTATTACATTTACAAGTGATCCTATAAATAATATTTTTTTGTGTTTTCGTTATTATTAATATTAAATTTATTACCTATTTGTTGAATTTTATTTAATATAGTTTTTGAGAGTTTATTGGTTAGTGAATAAATAAATAAATAAAGAGGTGACCTTTTAGTTTAATATAAAGGGTGTACCAAAACTATGGAAACGGCTAAATATTTTAAAAAGTAAGGGCTATGAAAAAAAAAAATAAAAAGTTGTCAAAAATCGGAGTATTTTACGGCGTCGTAGCCTTGATAGATATTTTGAGGTTTTTTTTTAAATAGGAACACCTTTTACTTGAAAACCAAACTGCATGACTTTTAATACAGAATTGGCAAAAAATCAAATGAGGCATATCATGCTTACCTTGGGGTTGACATTGAAACTGTCTCTGATGGTTAATTTAAGGTCAAATTGCCTTTTTTAAATGGAAACCCCCCATGTTTTATTACAGAAATTAAAAGCGAAAAAAATTCTGCGTTTAACGGTCGTAATTTGCACAGTTTACTTAAAGTAAGAAGCAAAATAAATCCGTCGTTCGCTCTAAAAATTTACCATGCGTTTAGGATTTTTTTTTGTATATTTTAAATTTAATTACATATTGATATTATGGAGTTAAAATGCAATTCGAATATAGATATCTCATGATGTCAAGTCAAGTCAAATTTATGTTTTGTCTGGTAACCTTTACTACCGCCTAATGCTATATTTTTTTACTTAAAGTTTTTCTCCATATAGCTTAGTTTTCAAGTTAAGGATACTTTTTATCAAATGTAAATTTGACCTCCAATAAAAACCTTGCTAACTTTTAACTGTTAACTAATTAGTACTGTTAAATACAGAATTTTCTCCGCTTTTCATTTCTGCAACAAAAAAAGACGGTTTCTATTTAAAAAAGTCAATTTGACCTAAAAAAAAAATATCCAGGCCACTTGCAAGCTCAAATATAAATAAAGGGACCATAAGATACATCGTTTGATTCATAAAACTTTTTTATTTAAAGTTTTTGTCCATGTTTTTTAGTTTTCGATATACTAAGACGTTTTCATTTTTTTGATACTGTTTAAATATAGATTTAATGTAGCTTTTTTAAGAAAATAAATGTCTTTTTTTGTGCGTTCTTTTTGACAATTGGCGAATTTTTAACTGGTGTTATATTTTTGACCGATGATATTTTTACAACCTTATATTTTTAACATGCGGGAAATTGGTTTGAAAATTGTTAATGAATATTAATTTTAACAAGTATCATATTTTTCTTAGGATTATACTTTTGTCCTTTAACATATCTCATGTTTTTATAACAAACGTCAGTTATTTTAGGGCTGTGGTAGTGAAAACCCAAGGAAGTTTAAAGGTGTATGGACTTCCATAATTCTTTGTTACTATATCTATATCTATATAATCTATAAAGTTGACATCATCAAATAATGTCAAATTCAAGCATTCACTGTTTTTTTTATTTTTTGCACAAAATTGTTGGTTATTAAACTATACTAACATAGAATATTTAAAATTATTGTGTAATATTGGATTTTATATCATCTGATATAATATGGAAAGAAGCCTTCTATTTAAATGGTCGATATTTTTGTGAGTTTTGTATTTTTACCAAAAATCTTTGTAAATAAATAAAAACAAGATTTTTTAAAATAAATTTCAAATATTGTATGATAGTTTCATGTACTTATCACCAATTTTGTGATAAAAGAAGGGCAAGATAGTGTAAATGAGTTTAATCTAATCCTAAGATTCTGGTTGTACATTAAAAAGTGAAAATTTTTATAACTGCTTTTTAGGCATATACTTTTCACTAATAACAAACATTCATGACACAGAATAACAGTGGTTAAAAATTTTTAGTAATCTTTGGTACCCAGGTATCCATTGTAACAGTATCCGTTAAATATTATGTCTCTACAGTATGTCGAGCTTAAAAAGTTGATAATGTAAGTTTAAGAAACCAAAAATCTAATATCTTCTTAAACAAATACAGAAAAAGCAAAAAGAAACTTTAGCATAAAATTGTACTTTCTTTCATTCGATTAGAGGGACCTGTATATATTAAAATTTGCCTGGTCTGATGGGTAATTAATAATTTTGATCCTTTAAAAGAATGTACTAAAATATTTCTTTTCAACAATCCACAGAAATACACAAACATTGTGGAAATCATCTAAAAGATAGTTAAGATTGCCTTACTTTTGTCACTGCTATTTCCTATGAAATTTTCATTATTTTATTATTCATAATTGATATATTATTATTTTTTCGGTTACCTAACGTTACGTCTCATAAGAAGCACCTAATTTAAATATAAGAAATACTTACCTAAAGTAAAAAATGCCACAACCTCTAATCATTTTGTTACGATATTATAAGTAACAAACAATAAACACAAAATTATAGTCACAATTTAATAAACACTAATCACTAAAATAAGAAGGTTTTTATCAATCCAAAAACTTCTGCAACCACAAAATATAGGTACTCACACAAAGCAAAACAATCGGCGCAAAGGGCACAAACCACAACGAAAATGACGAATGATGAGACGACGACGGTTGACGATACAGCGCGGATATAGTTTCATACGCGCCGCGCGCGCCCTTGCACCAAAAACCTTAGACAACCTAAGACCATTACGGCTCTCATAAAAGTATAATGTGTTGCCTAACTACACACTGATTTATCAGTGTGTAAGTAGGGAACACATTAAATTATTTCGTGGAATTTTGTTATTGCGCAGAGTCGGTGGGGCCAACTCTGACAGTTATTTTCAATATTTTCATACTGGGCTGGACATTTTTTGATCGAATGGGCCATAGCATTGGGCTTCCATACACCTTTAAACTTCCTTGTGAAAACCCAATATGTTTTAACAGTGTTAAGGGTTAGAATAATAGTAGTATTAGCTTTAATTTTTAATTTAAGGTATGGGTATAGATTAAAATGCCCTAAATAACTTATATTATAATTGTCAAAGTTATAGTCACAGGAAACATTCATGTGGTACAGTTCTTGTTTTCGCTTATATTTTTTATCTGTGTACACATAATAATATGTGTAATCATTTTTTAAACTTAAACCATTATAGATCAATTAATTTTTTATTTGATGCGTCAGAGATTCAAATAATTAAGATAAATTATTAGAAATTTTGTTTTTAATCTTTTGTTTAATCTACCCATAACTTTTGTTTATGTGCTAACTGTTAAAGTACCTATGAAATAAAAGTGTTTTAAGTTAATTGTTTTGATGCTTAGCGAATATAAACTTATGACCAATTAGCTTAAAGTTTTACGCTCTTATTTAATTTTATTAAGACTACAAAATATACCTATTTAGGAAATGAACTTTGTGTATAAAAATAAATTATATTAATAAAGGTGGTAATGGTTTGAAAATTAGTATTAAAAGACATAAATAAACACTCTTAAATATGTCTTAACTTGCAAGGTTTTAATACCTAAAAATTGTGTAATAATCAAGGCCGCCGGCAAGGGAGGTCAGGGGATGTCCGTCGACCCCACGTGGGTTTTTAAAAATTTACTAAAATAAAACATTTTTCATCAAAATCCTTAGATTTTACAATATTGCCTAGGAATTTAAATGAATATTTAGGAATTAAAGTTGTGGTATTTTATTTTTGTTTTTAATTCAATAATCTCTAGACTAGTAAATTGACTTAAACTTTTTGACCCCCTCTACATTTTATTTATTACGGCGGCCCTGGTAATAATGCTTTTGAAATTGTAAAGATTTACAAAATATCACTTTTTAGTGACTATCAATACGAAACGTTACATGCAAACAAGTTACATTAAATATCCAGTTTTTATACTATTGGTAGCAGCTTCAAACTGTCGAAGACACGTAACCCATGGTACTTTGCCGTTAAAGTTATAGTTATTGAAATACCGCTTTCTGGAACTACGCCTGTCTTAACTATTTTTTTAATTTGTCCCTGTAAATGTTGCAGTTTTTGTTGTGTTTGACCTTGGACTTGCCGGACTTGACTTTTGGCCAACTGTCTAGTCTGCTATATTTCTTCTGTCTCTCTTTTAACATCTTCTTCTAACGACTTTTTGGATTTTCCCTATTTGCAGTCGTGTTTCTTCTTGATTGGTCTTTATTTCCTTTTAAAGATTTTTTATGGATTTTTGACTTATCTGCATTTTTTTTAAGTCTTCTTTTATAAAATCTTGACTGGTCCTTATTTTATTTTTCAAGATCTTCTTTCATGGAGTCTTGACTGGTCTTCATTTTTTTTAAAGCTTTTTTTATGGAATCTTGACTGGTCTTTATTTCTTTTTTAGATATTTTTTCATCGAATCTTAAGCGGCCTTAGTTTCTCTTTTTCAGGTCTTCCTTTATAGAATCTTGACCGGTCTTCATTTTTTTATAGGTCTTCTTTCATAGATTTTTGTTTTTCCATCATTTACTTTATTAATGCATATAATTCTTTCATAACTGCTGTTTGCAGTTTGGTTCCAACAGGTATTTAAATATTAATCTCAACCACTTCGGCTGCCTCGTGGGTTTTGTTCAGTTTTTGACAACAAATATTTCGCAATACTTCGTATAAAAACACGAATCTTCGTTTTACACCTTTTTTATAAGCTATTGGGTTAGCAAATGTTTTTATGGTAACAACAATACAATGTGCGCTTACTATTTAGTCGTCAATGTTATTAAACGAATAGCTCAGCCGTCGATTGAACCCTGACCTTTTTAAAGGTTCCTTTTCTCTTGTTCTAATATTTATCCATTCTTTTGTTAATCAGTATTTCATTGTCACCGTTTTGTTTTAAATCCCTAGTTATAAGACTAATTTTTCCTTGCAAAGATTCCTTACTGTTACATAAGGTTACTACACGGTTATATAAGATGCCTAAGACCCCTTGTTTCGTTGGTTGGAGTGGTTAAAATTATGATGTAAATATTATCCAACGTGAGTAGGTTATCTATATATCGAAGTTTAACTAAAGATATTTTAACTAATATTTCAAATAAAGAGTGTATCTACCAAATTCCCTGTGAATGTGGTGAAGTATACATTGAAGACAAGAAAATTCTCGAAATTAGGATTAAAGAACACAAAGAAAACTACGAAACGAGATGAAATGTCGAGGTCGGGGGTTTCCAAACATACATAGTCAAAAGAACATCGCATATAATGGTCTGAAGCAAAAATTATTAATAAAGAGACCTATTGAAAGAAACGAAAATTTAAAGAAGCTGCTATAATTCTTAATAACCACAATTTATTTAGCAAGCCTAGTATTGACATCCCGTATATTTAGCTGTCGTTATTGAACTGTAAGAATTCGGTCAAGCTTAGGTGGACAACGAATGTTACTTATATAAGTCGTAACTGTAACAGTCGTTTTTATTATATCACTTAAAAACGGTTGGAGATGCATCATTAACCGAAACGTTGTGTACCAATAAACCAAATAAAGACTTAGTGTTAATGAAATTAAATTCTACTTAAAAAAAAACGTATTTTATTCACATAGATAATATTTCTTTAATACACATTGAAATGTTTAATGATTTCATTTAAAACTGTTATTTTCAATAAAAAAAAATTAATAGAAAACTGTGATAAACACTTTTTACTCAACTCAACAAACCAAAAGCATTTAACAAATAAAGTAGTGTATGACACGAAAAAAAGTATGAAATTTGGCTGTTCTGTCTTGATATGCACTTGAAAAATAGACTCAGAAAAACTTGGACTCCGATTAAAACACTTAACGATAAGGTCGTTTTAGTATACTATAAAAATACTATCAACGTATTTGATCATTTTTCGTATTTTACGTTTTTTGCAATATTTATAATGACCCCTTTTATTTGGAGGGGGATAGGTGCAGCTTGCCTCCTAGTTTCTGAAGATTTTTCGGCGGAATCACATTTGTACCTGTGTAGCCCAGAAGAACTTGCTCTTGAAGACATGTGGTCTTTTACCAGTTCTTTTCCCAATATTTTTAAAAATAGTCGTCCTACCTTACTTATATCAGATGTAGGGTTATTATGTCTTACAATTACAAAAGCATTGATAGAGGCCACATTTAGCATTCCATAAAATATTACTAAAGGTCTAAGTTGATGACATTTGGTCCAGAATATTCACCCTACATTTCATTGTATTATAAAATAAATTAGTCTTTGGTTTGCTACTATTTTCGTTTACTGTATCAGTGTGATGAATCGATGGGAGTGATTACCTCCTTTTCCTTCATGAATAGTGCCTGGCAGATCAAAAACTATATTTTTTCTTCTAGTACGACATGAATAAAGACGATCAGTCACATTGCACGCTTTTGACAAGACTAAACGTTAACGTAAATCGGCAAGCTTTAATTTGCGGAATATTTTCCAGATGGAATTACTAATCGCGTGATAAATAATATTGCGCATTGCAACGACGGTCTGGACAAAAGCTTGGATTAAAAAAATTAAGTACTTCTGTATGACAAAATGTAAGTATAATAGCTGATACTCCGAAAAGTACCTAAAAGGACAATATTATTAAAGAAATATTTTAAAAATTACAAGACATTATGTATTTGGCCTGGACTAATAGACCATCGTCGGGCATTAGAGTGTTAAAGCTTGTATAAGCTGTAATAGTTTAGTCATCCAAGGTTCAGGCACAGCGTTTCCAGGAAAAAAATGAACTAGTTTTTTTTCATCGGTTTTTTATAATAAATAATATAATAAAAGCAATGCGGTTCATGCTCATTAAGAACAAAAGTTAGTATGCCTTTGCACAATAGACTTTAATATTATTAAAAAAATAATAAAACCGAAAATAAGAGAAGCAGGAGAAGAAACAGAAGCAGTCATTACCTGCATAAAGCTCAGGATTGCGTTCTTAGATGATTCGTTTAGAAGGACCAAGCTGTATATACGCCACGACGCCGACGTAATGTTTTGTTACTCCCTTCTAGTCAGTGGACTGCTCAAGCTCTTGAAGGATAGGCGCTGGTCTATCCACTGGAAAAAATATAATTATGACATTTTGATCTGTGCAAGTATAGTTCCTAATTTACAGTGATACATACTAAATTAGAATAATAATTACTTGTTATAGTATAATTACTTTCGGACTTAGCAGGTAAAATGTCATCACTTAGCAGGTAAAATGTCATCACTTAGCAGTATTTCTATATTGGAGTCCCTTCTTTCACAATTCAGACACTGTCTGGAGCAGTATAACCCAACCATTCTGCATCCGCAATGGCCCATGCAACCCTTTTGACACTTGCAGGCAATGAGTTTCAGAAGCTTATCTGGGGTTTTGGACTCAAAGGATATGAATCAAATTGCCTTTAATAACTTTCCATCCCCACTGCTCAGGTGGTTGAAGTTTTCCCAGCCACTGCAGTACTTGGTGAATTATCCTGTACCTGTGTTGCTGGGCTGCAGCTTTAGTGAGGGGGATGAATGCTTTATGCTCGAATGCTGATGACACATACTGTTTGTATATACCGCAGCCTATTAATTGAAGTGCTGCAATGGTGTTCCAATTTCTGGTGGCCATACAAGGCCACTAGAAATTTTTACCCTGCCTCCGAAATTTCTTCTGCACTTGCACAGATCAAAATATCATAATTATATTTATTCCAGTGAAGACCAGCGCCTATCTTTAAAAGCTCGAGTAGTCCATTGACCAGAAAGGACTAAAAAGAAAACTTTACGTCGTTGCGGATATACAGCCTGGTCCTTCTTAACGAATCATCTGCGAACGCAATCCTAAGCTTTATGCAGGTAATGACTTTTTCTTCTTCTCATATTTTTGGTTTTACCTTTTTTTTAATAATATTCTATTTGCAAAGACATACTAAATTTTGTCCATAATCAACATGAACGACATTGCTTCTAACACACTTATCTAAAGTCTCCATTCTTGTTGTTTTAGGTAATAATTCTGCAGATGAGGACGACAAATAAATATGAAAATTTTAAAAATTGGTGTTTTTTGTTTTTTTTTTGTGTAAATAAAAATTTGTTTTAAATAGTGTTGGTCTTAAAATGAATTAAGCAGTTACGGGGTATTAGAATTACACCGTCGATATGTTTTCTTTTACCAAAATCTTATTTCCCTTAAATTATAAGTAGTACGATTTTGTTTGGGCTAGAAGGCTCGTTGACCTATAAACCACACTCACGTTTGCCAATTTCTTATATGTAACCAGAACATATCTGGTAATCATAAAATATTTGATTTTGAAGGTGTATGAAGTTGATAGTAGGGCACCAGCGCGCACTTAGAATAATGTTTTACCTTTTTTGCGAAAAGTCAAGAAATGTTATTTTTTTAACACGATCTAACGACGTTATGGATTGTTCCAGACTTTAGAGTTATTATACGTATTTGTAGCAAATTTTGTATCCTTTTAATTAGTGTATCATAGTTTTCATGAAAAAAAAAACGACAATTTTCGTGTTATAGTTAAAAAACTGAAAAAAGTGTCGAAAATATGAGGTTTTTTGCAATTTCGTTGTGAAGCTCATGCCTGGCGAGGTGGCAAACCTCAGATTCGGATTTAGCAGCCTAAAAGACATACAGAACCAGTAAGAAAAAACTTCTACATTTTTTCCTGTAAAAACCTTTGCTTACTGAACTATAAGCTAACTGCTGACTGCTTAAAGCTGCGAATATAAATTTAATTGTTTTTTCTACATTCATATATTTCAAGCACTATTAAAAATAGACTTATCAAATGCAGAATTTTTTAAAGCTTTCGGAAAGATTTTTTCATTGGTGATACAATATACAAGATGTTTTAGTGTACTAGTTTGCCAATTTAAACAATTGTGTGTTTGGACTAATAACAATGTAACCAATGGCAACACTTAATTTGAACAATCCTGTATATTATTTCGAAAACGAAAGATAACAGTAAATTTACTTTTTGCGGACCCATAAACCATGAATCCTCTAGACACATTACATTCGCACGTATAAAAGAATGTTTAATTTTTTACCTACGAAGTATTTCATATTAATAAAATTAAACAAAGTCGAATCAAACCGTAATTAATCATTTACAGGCATTTGAGAAACAGTAAATTCCTATATCCAAACCAGTCCCAATCAAGGAAGTTTGAAGGATAATTTAAACATCCTTGGTCCCAATAAGTTTACATATTACAAATAATTAAATTTAGGGTAATAAAAAAATAAATAAGAACCATAAAACTAATATTAAGATTATAAAACCCAATAAAATCGAGCACATCCAAATTTATTAAGCCAATCCGACTAGGATCCATGAAAAGAAAATATTTTTAAAAAATATTGCATATTACCACCAAATCAGGGCCGTATCTAGGCGGTGGCGAGATGGGCGACCGCCAAGGGCGCAGCTACCTAGGGGGCGCAAAATCGGCCATGAAAAATTTTTTTCATCAGTTGTCAGTACCGTAGTCATATTATTATTTTTTATTGGCAAAATGAATCAAATAAATAAATTAAAACAGAACAATTTTATAACAAATTTTTAACTTAGATACTGCCTTTAATTATTTTTAATGTAGTAAGACTAAAAAAATGTATGAATTATTAATTAAATATGAATTTATTCTGATACCTACAGCAAAGATGTAACTGTTTAACTTTTTTAATATTTAAGCTGCGGATAAATTGGTATTTTATAAATTTGGGGTAGCACTAGTTCTTTTTGCTACCAATAGCTCAGGAAAAATTAGAATTTTCTTTTACTATATCATCAACGATTTTGCCCTGGTCAAAGCAAGAAGAATAGAGTTTTGACTTATGATGGACTTTCTAACATTTAAGTTCATAAAGTTGACACCGAGTTAATCCACCTAATTGTATCAATTTGTGATAAAAACCAATACGTTTGATTACAGAATAATTTTTAATTGTGATTTGCTGCACTCAAATCATAAAATGGTAACAAGCATATATAGAAGTAAAATGTGTAAAATGCAAATCTTTATATCATCATTGAACAGATTAAGTACCCCGTATACAACTATCCTGGTAGCATTGACTAAAGTTATAACGTATTTTTCTGGTAGTTTTTTTAATAATTAATGCATCATCAGTTTTATTCTAATGTATGTCTTATGCTTTTTAAAATAAAACAGACAGTAAATTTATTTCACAGCTAATATATTTATTTTGAAATATTTTCTACATGTTTCATAGCAAAGATTTCAAATAGTTGTAATTGTAAATACATGTAATATAAGTTTTAAATAGAATATTTTGTTACATATTATATAACTTATTAAAGTACAGGATTTCGACGTGCAGGAAAAGTCAGGAATAGTCAGGAAAAGTCAGAAATTTGGATTTTAGTCAGGAAAAGTCAGGAAAAATGTTAAAAAATGACATAAAGTCAGAAAATATTAACAATATTATGATAAGTCAGGAAAATGTACAAATGCGTATATTACGCGTGGAACGCTATTTCTTGTGAAGATGTATGGCTTCCTGAGGTTAGCTGCATTAGAATGAATTGTTTACTTGAAGCCTTATACGATGCAAACAGGTTAGTGGACAACACAGCTGAAAAAGCCAAATCCCAGTACTCATTGCTGTGTTCCCAAGCTAAAGGGGTTCTAAAAGACAAATTTAAAATATTTGAGCCGACAAATGAAGAAGGAAATGAGTCTGATAAAAGGTTGGACGTATTTTATTCTGCCATCTTATGTAACCATCCTAAGTATATTGACCTGTGGGATGTTGTAAAATTGGGTTTGACATTCTCACACGGTAATACAGCTGTTGAGAGTGGCTTCTCCATCAACAAATCAATACTTGTTGAAAATCAACATGAGGAAACAACTCAAAGAAAAGTCTATGATGCAATCATAAGTGCAGGATGACGAAAGAATATAGTGATTTCACACAAAATGCTTATTTCAGTAAGATCTGCTAGAAGGCGGTATGAAGGGGCGTTAGAAGATAAAAGAAGAAACCAGTCAGAAGAAAAAAAACGAAAGGCTAAAAAACGTAAACTTAATTAAAAAATTAAACAACTTGTAGATGAAAGAAAAAAGTTACGTATGACATCCCAAGTGGAAGAAGAGCAAATTTTGCAAAAAATCAAAGTGTTGAAAAAACACATGGAATGAAGATAATAGATTTACGATTTTGTATTATGTAAACATGTTTCTTATACTACTGGTTTTAATTTAAGAACACATATTTGTAGTGAAGTAGTGTACATTTTGTTATCTATGTATTACATACTTTTTATATATTTATTCACAAGTTTAGTCAGACTTTAAAAAAGTTAGTTTTTATATATGTTGTATTATGATGATAGATTTACGATTTTGTATGATGTAATACATGTTCCTTATACTACGAGTTTTAATATAAGAACACATATTTGTAGTGAAGTTGTCTACATTTTGTTATCTATGTATTATATACTTTTTATATATGTTGTATTATAAAAAAAAATAAGAACGTGAGAGTTGGGCAGCTATGGGGATGGTGAAGGCTGCAATAAAAAATGTTACAAAAATGACAGTTGTATTATTATATTATTTACTCGCCTTTGGCTCGTTTATTTATAGTGCGTGTGTCAGGAAAAACTTCAGTTTTTGGTCAGGAAAAATCGGGAAAAGTCAGGCAAAATGACTTTGAATATTTTGTTGGAACCCTGAAGTATAATTGTTACGTTTTGGTAGGCCTGCTATGCACAGTATTTTTGTAACTAGGATTTTATTGTTAAGAAAATTTATTCTAAGGCCTGTCGAACATGTAAAAGACATTTGTTTACATGTAGTGGACGTGTTACTTTTTATTAGAGCGCATCGTTTTAAGTTGCCGCTCGTACATTAGGCAGACATGTCGTAAACAAGCCAGTGCTTGTCTGCGACAATTTTCATGCGACACTACTTGCTGTATTTTCAAGCGATATTTGTCAATTGTGTTTCGCGGCAAACATGTGTTAGTAGTAAAATTAAGAAAGAACGATCCTATTTTTAGAATTAAATTTGTAGTAGCTATAAAAAAATAGAGCATATTTACACGATTACACTTTTGGCCAATACTCCATTCAACAAATTCAGGAGAACCAATGGAATGAAGTTGGAAGGGAATTCAATAAAACAGATAAGATTTCGGTGACACGGTGATGGGAATAAAACTTGATATATTTTTTTATTGTTTGAATTCAGAGTATATTGTGCTTGCCATGGTAAAGCTGTATATGGATTTCTGAGAATTTCTTTGGATCCACCGCTTACAAATGCATTTTTTTCTTGCTATGCAGTATGTAAGTAGTTAAACATTCGTCAACTTTTAATTTGTTTTTGTTTTTTTCATCGTGGGAACCAACGCAAGTAAAAAAAAATGCATTTTTGGTCCGCGACATAATGCGTATAAGTGGACGAACCAGCCTAATTTTCTTAAATTTGTTTTCAAACAAATTGTCGACGACATGTCTAATAAATGTACGACCAATCTAAGTTTAATCATCCGCAAATAAGGATTTATGTAAATCATGTCTCATTCATTCAAAGAGTATGCTAATATTTTCATATAAAGAAAATACATAATTTGACACAAATTCTACCACAAAATTGGTATTTTATAGAAACGAAATTATCGGATCAAAAAACTTTAAATCTACAACTTTGCACCTTAATTTTGTAAAATATTCCATAATACCCAAATCCCCCGGTCTGTGGGAGGGGCGGGGCGCAAATGTTAAGCCCCGCCAAGGGCGCGGCCATACCTAGATACGGCCCTGCACCAAATAAGCCTTGTATCCTTGTTAATAGAAACCGATAAAGTCAAATAGATTTTACGATTAGTATTTGTCACTTACAAGTAAATTAGAAAGATAATAATGATTATAATAAATGCGAAATTAATCCCTATATAATTCTACAATTAACATACAGTTTAAAACAGAATAGGTTTAAATGATTATTTGATAAAAAGCAATTTAAGTAGACAACATAGTTACTAAATAAAAATCTATGAATTAAAATAAAACTTTTCTTAAAATTATTATATCTTTTTTCTTTGACATTGTCGACGGACATGGAATTTTTAAGTCGAATAAATGAGATTAGGATGTTTAATCTAAAAACTCTTAAATAATGAAGTATATTTTTACTTAATTGATATTTTTTGGTGTTTACGAACAAATTAGTAAAAGTAATTTGAGAATTTTGAAGTTTATTTTAAAAAGTTTCATAGTTCTTTGAAAATAATTTTAACTCTCCAATTCAATTTTTTGAGAAGGGGTTATCCTTTTAATATCGATGTATGATTCTTTTTTATATAAAATACCCTGAGAGCTTATAAACTATTGTAAAAAATAAATTAAGGTAGGAAGTTAAAAAAAATAAATGTATTTTTTTTCTTGGTCCCACCCAATATGTGACGTCCTAAAAAATTGAGATTATAAGATGAATATAATCATTATATTGCAACCTTAACGCTTAGAAAATTATTCAAATTTAACTTTGGAATGTTTAAAAATATCAGGCAAAAACCGACTTTTGCTATTTAATCCCCTTTAAAAGTGACAACTTGACTTTAGATCATATTCATAAATGGTTATTGTACGATGTTTATGTGTACGATGAACTTTTTTCTTGCTTCTTCAGTTTCCGTTCTAAGTGATGTATATTAGTTATGGTAGTTGGTCATTTTTCTGGGTTTCACCAAGTGGGTGCTAGGGTACTCCCGGATCTAGTACTGACACCAACTCTATTTCTTCTTCACATCAACAATATTCTGTTTTCCAAGATCATTTTCCGTTCGTAGTTGTGCTGACGTTAGTTCCCTTCACTCCAATATTTAATTTTCCAGACAGTTTCTAAGCCTTATTTGCGAAAAAGGCACAGGATAATACAGATATATCTTTAAGACGACCTTAAAATAGTAATAAATTGAAGCAGCGCCAACATAATTGTTTGCTGTCGCGAAAACAGTATTGTAAATATTCAAGGTTACGTAGGAGCAGCTAAGTTCTATATAACACAGATTCGTATACCCTGTGGTAGGCATTACTTTTAAGAATAATTTTAATTGGCATAAAAACATTGTATCTATAGCCGACTGCACAAGAAGGAGATTATCAATTCGACTAGTATGTTTGTAATATTACGGGAAATGTATTATATTTTTATATGATAATCTTTTCGGACTTCCCAACAAATACACAAAACTTTATAGGTCTATGTATCTTTCTACATATATATTTATGTATGTTCGTTTAAACATTTTTCCGAAACTATTAATGGGATTGCGACGATTCTTTTTTTATGGCTTACATTTACTTTAACATAGACAATAGTAAATCTTTCATTAAAATCGGTTCAGTAGTTTTTATGTTATTCTCTCTCTCATCTCTCTCTCTCTCTCTCTCTTTTCTATATATATATATATATATATATATATATATATATATATATATATATATATATATATATATATTCTTTCTTAATTTAAATGAAACACCCTGTATATTAGTCAATTTTTGGATTCTTCAGAACATTCTAGATATATTTCGTGTACAATGTCCTATACCTATTTTTAACTTTTTCGGAAATATTAGGTGCTTTAAGATGTATTGTCTTCGCATGCTGGCCACTTTGTTGAGGGTTACTTTTGGGGCATATTCCTACTAAAGGCAACCTTCGGAACAAGCAAGCGAGAGAGAAGCAAGAATAGGTGTATAACCTCTCTCCCTCTTTCTCTCTTAATTTGTCGGCGGTGTATACACCCCTCCCGCCAATTAATCAGCACACGGAGCGAGAGAAATGTTATACAGCTATTCGTCTTACTCTCTCGCACGCTTGTCCGCACAGCCGAGCGGCAAGGCTGCCTCTAGTAGGTAAATGCACAAAAATTAACCCTCACGCAAGTGGCAAGCATGCAAAGGCAATAGATCCCATAAACATGAAAACGCTTAATATTTCGAATAAGCCCCCATTTAATTAATATTGAATTTATTCCATTTGGCTGATCCACAGTGAATATATATATATATATATATATATATATATATATATATATATATATATATATATATATATATATATATATATATAATATATATATATATATATATATATATATAATATATATAAAATATATATATATATATATATATATATATATATATATATATATATATATATATATATATATATATATATATATATATATATATATATATATATATATATATATATACCACGGATAAGGTGTTAAGAGAGAAAACTTTTTTATTTTTGATTTTATCGAAAAAAGCTACTCTTGATAAAAATTTTGCTACTTCTAAAAATAAGATTGGGATAGAAACATTTAACATATTTTATACGGGGTGTTCAGAAAATTAAAAAACTTAAAATGATACAAGTAAAGTGCATTTATTCGAGAAGATATGGAAATAAGTCACTAGGAAAGTTGTTCAAAATTAAGAGGCAGTCTCTAATACCAATTTTCGAAAAAATCGGCTACTTTTATTTATTTGTGATTAAATTTATTTTAATATCGTGGCATTTATTAGAGGTGTACGATAAACAATTTGTTTCAATCGGCCCCATAAAAAAATCCATTATAGTTAAATCTGGACTCCTAGGAGGCCACTGGAGTGGTCCTTGCCTCCCAATTTGGAATTAGTAAATTGATATTAAAATAATGTTCATCACAGATTAATAAAAGCAGGCCGATTTTGTCGAAAATTGGTATAAGGAACTATCCTTTACTTTTGAACAACTTTTCCTAGTAACTTATTTCCATATCTTCTCAAATAAATTCACTTTACTCTTGAACCATTTAAAGTTTTCTCTATCCCAATCTTACTCTAAGAGGTAGCAAAATTTTTTACCACAAGTCGCTTTTTTGGATAAAATTAAAAATTAAGAAGTTTTTCCTATTCAATACCTTTTCCGTGGACATACCAGTATGTCCACGAAAAGGTGTTGAATAGAAAAAATCTTTAGTTTTAATTTTTTTAAAAGAACTACTCTTGAATAAAATTTTGCCACTTTTAGAGTAAGATTGGGATAAAACATTTAACAAATTTTATAGGCGGTATTCAGAAAATTGAGAAAATTTTAAATGGTTCAAGATAAAGTGAATTTATTTGAGAAGATATGGAAATAAGTTACTAGGAAAATTGTTCAAAAGTAAAGGATAGTTTTCCCTTTTACCAATTTTCGACAAAATCGGCCTGCTTTTATTAATCTGTGATGAACATTATTTTAATATCAATTTACTAATTCCAAATTGGGAGACAAGGACCAGTCCAGTGGCCTCCTAGGAGTCCAGATTTAACTATAATGGATTTTTTCTTATGGGGCCGATTGAAACAAATTGTTTATCGTACACCTCTAATAAATGCCACGATATTAAAATAAATTTAATCACAAATAAATAAAAGTAGGCCGATTTTTTCGAAAATTGGTATTAGAAGACTGCCTCTTAATTTTGAACAACTTTTCCTAGTGACTTATTTCCATATCTTTCGAATAAATGCACTTTATCTTGTATCATTTAAGTTTTTAATTTTCTGAACAGTATAAAATATGTTAAATGTTTCTATCCCAATCTTATTTTTAAAGTAGCAAAATTTTTATCAAGAGTAGCTTTTTCGATAAAATCAAAAATAAAAAAGTTTTCTCTCTTCAACACCTTATCCGTGGACATACTGTATATATATATTATTTGGTGTTATGGTTCTTATCGAGTATCCTAGGTATTATAAAAGAATGTCAGCTGTAACTTAGGATGAGGGGAAGGCGAAGAACACCGAAGGAGAGAGGAGAACGGTCGTGAGGGGTAGAAAGGAGGGGTAGAGACGGTACGGCCGTGAAGCCGATGGCTGTTAGTTGTATTCTGCCATTGTTCTTTTTAAAAAATTATTAAAAAATACATATTAAAAGTGGAAAGAAGCTGTTCTCTTTTATTTCTCACAACCCACGGCACCTGAGAAAGAAGTTTCCAGTGCATTTTTGGCACCCAACTAGCGGCGTGAGGAAAAAAGAACGGCTCAAAAGCAACAAGGAAGCCATCTTGGAGGGATCGACTCTCGAAAATTGACAAGAAAGCTAATGGTGAAAATTCGGTGAGCTTATTCCAATTTGACTATTTATTTTTTGCTTAAAAAAAAAGCACACCAAGCGACTTTTATGATACCTTTTCGATATTGTGGCATGCAGTTTGACGCAGTCCTGCAGCACTTAAAGACTTCCAATTACTTTGATTTTGTGGTGTTTAAAATAATTTAAAGACTAAAGACTAATTTTAAACATACTATTTTTAGATTAGTTACCTATATCTAACTTAGTTCTAAAAGTTTAAAACTGTTTTTGAAGATTAAAAAATAATAATAATTATTATTTTACTTCATATTTTCACCACTTAGGCGGTGTTGCCAAAGAATTTGTGAAATAATCACTTTAATGATTTTGTGCCTAAATTTTTTTAGTTGTAATTTGGCATATTTCCTAACTTGAGAAACAAATCATAATTTAACAAGTCTGTAGATTTTTATTGTATTTTGATTTTGTGTCTACGACAGTTATAGGTCTTGTTTATTTTACCGATATGCCTGAAAAGAAATAGTAAAAGCGACAAAATTCTAATTTTGTATATGACGATAGTGATGAGGTTGATGATGTTAGTACTCCTCAAATCGGCAAAGCTCTAATAGGTTAGACAAAATTTTAGGGCGTTAGCTGAAGGAAAAAGTAAGCTTGCAAAAAAGTGTAGATAAGTTAGTTTTAGATAGATCTCAGGAAAAAGTAAAATAAATAATGAATCCCAATATAAAGATAGTGTCGCTAAAAATGTGGAATCGTTCTTCAGATCACCGTTCCTATATTGCACATTTTAAAGAGCGGGGGGGTGGAAATTTATTTTTTTACCCAGAGGGAAAAAAGTTCACCCCATGATTTTTTTGAAAAAGATTAAAAAAATATTTGAAGATGCCGGTGTGCCTGAGCGGTATAAATTGGGCTTAGTATTACCATGTTTAAGAGGTACTGCAGGGGATTGGGTCACGATAAAAGAAAATAGTTTTTTAACTTTTAACGATTTTGAGAATGCGTATATCAATAGATTTTGGGGAATTGACAAACAACGTGACCTTTTCTTGAAGTTAAGCTACGGCAAATTTCAATCGGGAAGTCATTCGGCATATTTCTTAGATTTATTTAATCAGGGAGGTTTTCTGTCTACACCTATACCTGAACAAAAATTAATCTCTTTTTGACTAAGCATTTTTCACCGGAAATACAAAGAGGAATAATTACGCTCGGTTTAAAAACATTCGATGAAGTTGACGAATACCTACGAAATATGGATGAAACATATGGTGTTACGGAGGCCAGAGTTGGCAACGTCGGTCAACAAACGGGTTTGCTACGCAATCAAAGAGGAAGCGATCCCACTTCATCAGCGGATGGTGGTGGAAATCAACGTCATAACAATGGAGGGGGTAACCGAAATAATTGGCGAAGTGGGGGAGTAGATGATAAAAATACAAATATAAGACGAATCGAAATTACGAAATTTAACGACGACGTGGATTATAGCGATTGCGAAATAGAGGAAAGCGAATGTGATCTAGAGGCTACAGGGGGTTCACCAGAAATTAAGGGACGTGTGGCTAATTTAGATGTAGATGTTTTACTAGATAGCGGCAGTGAAATTACGGCGATTTCGGGAAATTTTTTTAACATGATTTCCCAAAATTATAAATCTAAAAATTTTACCGATGACAAATGTATCGATAAAACTTGCAGTCGGTGGAAAACAGCAAAGAGTTAAGTCTCAGGTCCTTTTACCTATTACAATACAAGGGGTGGAGATAAATTTGGATGTTAAATGCTTCGTGATACCTAATCTAAATCGGGATGTGTTATTTGGGGCGGATTGGTTGTCCGAATATAAAGTTAATATAGATTTTAAAGAAGCAATGATTTTGTTTTCTTTCGAGAATAAAAAGTATATGATTCCGTTTTCTCAATTTTCGGATAGAAGTTCTATATCACATATTTCTATGTGTAGTGATAATTCTGTCGACGTAGAACCTAAAACTACGGCACCGTTAATGCATCGATATAACGAAAAAAATATTCGCGAAATAGTTAATAAAGCTAATATAAAGGGAGAAGAAAATAAAAATAAATTATTTTTGTTACTTAATGATTATACATCGGTATTTTCTGACTGCCCGGGTCGTGTAAAATCATATGTACATACCATTGAAATGGAGGACGATTCTCCATTTTATTGTCCCTCTTACCCGATACCGGTTATACATAAGAAAACCGTCCATGCTCAAATTAATGAAATGATAGATTGGGGGGTTATTTCCAAGGAAAAAACTAATTATATATCACCCTCGTAACGGTTAGAAAAAGATGGTTCGGTGCGCATATGCTTAGATGCGAGAGTTTTAAATAAAAAAATGTCTAAAGATTTTATTAACCCACCCAATCCACATGAACTTTAATTTAATTTTAGGGAAGGAATGGTTATGAGTACCATTGACTTAACAGCCTCCTACTGGCAAGTTCCGTTACGCGAAAAAGATAAAAAGTATGTTGGTTTTATTTTTGAAGGCGAATCATATGTTTTTAATCGATTACCATTCGGATTATCTACATCTATGTCTAGTTTTTAATAAGATGTATGAATGTTGTATTAGGCGACGAATGTAAAGAGTTTACGGCGGTTACGTAGATGATTTATTAGTTTTTTCTAGCAGCGTAGACGAACATTTAAAGCAACTTGAAAGAGTTTTTGAAAAATTTCGACAAGAAGGAATTACGTAAAACTTGTAAATGTCAATTTCTTCGAAATGAAGTAACTTTTCTGGGCCATGTTATTACAAATAAGGGCATAGCTATTGACCCAAAAAGGGTAGAAGCGATAAATAAGTTTCCAACTCGAAATATACGCGAACTTCGTGGATTTTTTGGGTTTAATTAATTACGAAAAGGTTTTGTGACAAATATTCAGATTTAACACATCCTTTGTTACCTTTATTACGTAAAAATGTAAAATGGTCTTGGGCGAAACGGAGCAAAAGGCTTTTACTAAGATTAAAAATCTTTCTTGTGCGCCACTGTGGTTGACATCCAAATTTTAATAAAACATTTTTATACAATGCGACAGTTCTGATTTTGTAATGGGGGTACCTTTATCAAAGATCGGAAAATAATGATAAAGATGTAATTGCTTATACAAGCACTATTTTAAAGGAGCTCAATTAAAGTACACTATTACTGAAAAGGAATTATTCTCGGTTGTATATTGTCAAAACAATGGCGAACATTAGTTCTGGGGCAAGATTTAGTGATCGTAACTGACCACAAAGCACTATGTTTTTTACTTTCATCGAAACTTAAATCTGCTCGCCTTTCTCGCTGGGTTATGTTAATACAAGAGTTTAATTTTTTAAAGTTATACACTGCCCGGGGATCTGAGAATAAAGTGGCGGATATTCTGTCAAGGTATCCTGCTAACAAAAATTTAAATCTAGTTCCCGAAAATTAACTAATTATTCAATTATGCAAATAAATTTAACGGATGTGTATAAAAATTAAAAATCGTTTTAAGGACTTGCGGGCAGATCAGTTAAAAGAAGAATGGATAAAGGATAAGATATTATTTTTAGAAATGATAGAAACTCTACCGTTATTTTTACTGAAAAACAATACAAAATATTTTTATGGTTTATTGTACATACCGGACTGTTGTTTAAGCGAGGGATGATTTATGTCCAGGGTTTAAATTATGTGTACCTAGCTTACAGGTTAATGATCTAGTAATGGCTCATCACGTGGGTAATGGTCATTTTGGGCGATCTAAGGTATTTAATGAAATGAAGGAAAAATTTTACTGGCCAAAAATGCAACGCCAAATAGGCCAAATTGTTTCATCTTTGCGATCTTTGCCAACGGGCAAAGATATCAAAAATAAATAGAGGTTCTTTAAATGTTGTAGTGCCGGAAAAGCCGGGAGATTTAGTATGCACCGACTTAATTGGACCTTTACCGATATCGCGAGGGGGTGCGTCTCAATTATTGGTATTGGTAGATGCGTTCTCGAAATTTGTCAAATTATATCCTTTAAAGAAAGCTACTGCTCGTACAATTATAAATAAAATTATAGGTCATTATGTTCCAACCATTCAAAAACCAAAACATTCTAATGATAAGGTAGTCAATTCACAAGTAAATATTATATTGATAGTTTAGAGCGTGAAGGTATCGCATCAAAGTACACATCTGTATACTTTCCAGAAGGTAATTTAACTGAAAGATATAACCGAGAAATTGGTCGCCTTTTGCGATCCTATTGTTTTGATAAACATACGCGGTGGGCTTGTGTACTAGATTTTGTTGAAAATTGTTACAACAATGCCATTAATGAAGCCACTGGCTTTACGCCAAATTTTGTGCAGTTTGGGGTTAAAATGAAACATCCGATCGAGACATATATTGATTTTCCTAAGACAAAAGAAAGATTAGGCAAAGATCAGATCATCGTGTTATCCAGAGAACGTCTGCAAACGCGTGCAGAACGTCGAATCAAAAAGGCAAACTCTTTACTTAAATCTATTAAGTTTCAAGAAGGGGATAAAGTTCTTATTAAATGCCATCTTCAATCATCGGCAGAAAATCGGACTATACGTAAGTTCTTTTTATTATACTCAGGTCCCTTTTATATTGCTCGACAGGCAGGTCCAAATTCTTATATTTTGAAAGACTCTGAAGGACACGAGCATTCGAAACAAAATGTTATTAATCTTAAACTTTACAAAGATCCTGTTATGACAACATTTTAAAGTGTTTATTTTATACCTATGTTAGTTCAGCAGTTATTAATATTTTATTTAGAATATTTAAGTTAAGTAGACTTTAGGTAAATATTAGGAAAATTAAATTCACTCTTGGATGATTGAATTTAATTTGGGGGGTAATGTTATGGTTCTTATCGAGTATCCTAGGTATTATAAAAGAACGTCAGCTGTAACTTAGGATGAGGGGAAGGCGAAGAACACCGAAGGAGAGAGGAGAACGGTCGTGAGGGGTAGAAAGGAGGGGTAGAGACGGTACGGCCGTGAAGCCGATGGCTGTTAGTTGTATTCTGCCATTGTTCTTTTTAAAAAATTATTAAAAAATACATATTAAAAGTGGAAAGAAGCTGTTCTCTTTTATTTCTCACAACCCACGGCACCTGAGAAAGAAGTTTCCAGTGCATTGGTATTATTTTCTTGAACCTTTTATATTTCTCAATTTTTGTTAATTTTCTTGGGAATAGGGTTCTAATCTAATACAATATAACATTTTGATTTTGACGTTTCGCCTTTATTCAGCATTATCAAAAAAATATCTTGTTTCATCTTAAAAACAAAAAAGGAAAAATAAATATACAATACAATTATGTACACGATACATATAAGTTATAAAACTTAATATTAGAAATCGCCACTCACATGCTTCGACAGAATACGTACCTTGAGAACGTCTACATTATTAACTAAAACTTATAGTCCAACCTTAATATGTTAACTCCTACCTTAAGAATCATACAGTTAAAATGATAATAAAAAATAACTAACAGTTTTTATGCAATTAAATTTACTACATTCCAAAACAAAATGTTTATACAGATGAATTCAGTCTGTTTAAAAGATCAAATAATGTAGACGTTCTCAAGGTACGTATTCTGTCGAAGCATGTGAGTGGTGATTTCTAATATTAAGTTTTATAACTGTATATGTATCGTTTGTACCATAATTGTATTGTATATTTATTTTTCCTTTTTTTTGTTTTTAGAATGAAACAAGATATTTTTTGATAATGCCTTGAAAATAAAGGCGAAACGTCAAAATCAAAATGTTATATTGTAATTTAGATTAGAACCTATTCCCAAGAAAATTAACAAAAATTGAGATATATATATATATATATATATATATATATATATATATATATATATATATATATATATATATATATATATATATATATATATATATAATATATATATATATATATATAAAAAATAAATAAAGCGAAATCAAAATAGGTAAAAACAAATTGTGGGTTTATTTATTATTTTTTTTGAGGTCGGTGCCAAGATTTTGTCAAAATTATTTTATAGGATTTAAAATTTAGGTGGTGATATTAAAACATTTTATATGTTTTAACCCCAGATTTATAAACTTGTCGTTGGCGTGGGCGTCCACGTCGGCGTTGAGGCATGATATTGTTTAATTTATAAACTTGATGTTGTCTTTCCTAACATTTGACTTAAAAGTCAAACTTGTCACTTTTATTGTTGTTGATGTTTATGTTCTTTGGATTGAGTTTTTTGATAAAATAAAAAATTGACAAATATATATTTTAAAAGTAAGGTAAGAATTTACTTATAATACATAATTAAAATGTATAATTTTGTTTGTTAAGCTTATTTTTATGCTTATTTTTACTATATTTGTTAACAAAATATATATTTTCTGCAGTAGAAAATCCAGACTTTGTTATATATATATATATATATATATATATATATATATATATATATATATATATATATATATATATATATATATATATATATATATATATATATATTATATATATATATATATATATATATATATATATATATATATATATATAATATATATATATATATATATATATATATATATATATATATATATATATATATATATATATATATATATATATATATATATATATATATATTCTTTCTTAATTTAAATAAAACACCCTGTATATTTGTCAATTTTTGGATTCTTCAGAACATTCTAGATATATTTCGTGTACAATGTCCTATACCTATTTTTAACTTTTTCGGAAATATTAGGTGCTTTAAGATGTATTGTCTTTGCATGCTGGCCACTTTGTTGAGGGTTACTTTTGGGGCATATTCCTACTAAAGGCAGCCTTGGGAACAAGCAAGCGAGAGAGAAGCAAGAATAGGTGTATAACCTCTCTCCCTCTTTCCCTCTTAATTTGTCGGCGGTGTATACACCCCTCCCGCCAATTAATCAGCACACGGAGCGAGAGAAATGTTATACAGCTATTCGTCTTACTCTCTCGCACGCTTGTCCGCACAGCCGAGCGGCAAGGCTGCCTCTAGTAGGTAAATGCAAAAATTAACCCTCACGCAAGTGGCAAGAATGCAAAGGCAATAGATCCCATAAACATGAAAACGCTTAATATTTCGAATAAGCCCCCATTTAATTAATATTGAATATATTCCATTTGGCTGATCCACAGTGTGTATATATATATATATATATATATATATATATATATATATATATATATATTATTTAAATATATATATATATATATATATATATATATATATATATATAAAATAAATAAAGCGAAATCAAAATAGGTAACAAACAAATTGTGGGTTTATTTATTATTTTTTTTGAGGTCGGTGCCAGGACTTAAAAATATGCCACCATATATTTAAAAATATTTAAAGTTCTTAAATTAAATATCTTATCTACTTTGTTTTGTATCAGATATTTCGTTTCTATTTCGATTAAGTATTATGTTTGAGGGCTTTGCTTGACTAACCCTACATTTTTGTTAACAAAATGTCAGATTTTCACAGGTTGCCTACTAAAATTATTCAATAACACTGAAAAAGACGTTTTGTTAAACATTCGAAACCGTTGTTAACTTTAACAATTGCTAAGTCCATTGCTAAATTTAACAACGCGATCATCACTCGGTGGTTAAAGTATTAAGGTTTTAAATACATTTTTCATTTGCTTTGGTGTATTTTATGCCTCTTTATAAAAAAAGTAAATATTCATTACCCGGATGTATACTAAAATGTGCATACCTTCTCCAAGACAGTTTAACAAAAAAATATTAATATTGGAGCTTTTTTAGATTCGTTTTACCTTTTTTTGAGTCACATTAGTAAGGTTGTCGCACATACAAAGTACATAAGATAACAGATCAAATAATTATGCAAGCGAAATGCAATTCTTTTGGTGTATTCAGACATATAATTGTACAAAAGAAATGATTTTATAATTTTTTTATTAAACTAATGTCTTTGCCTAGTGTTGTTTAGCAAGATTTTGTCAAAATTATTTTATAGGATTTAAAATTTAGGTGGTGATATTAAAACATTTTATATGTTTTAACCCCAGATTTATAAACTTGTCGTTGGCGTGGGCGTCCACGTCGGCGTTGAGGCATGATATTGTTTAATTTATAAACTTGATGTTGTCTTTCCTAATATTTGACTTAAAAGTCAAACTTGTCACTTTTATTGTTGTTGATGTTTATGTTCTTTGGATTGAGTTTTTTGATAAAATAAAAAATTGACAAATATATATTTTAAAAGTAAGGTAAGAATTTACTTATTATACATAATTAAAATGTATAATTTTGTTTGTTAAGCTTATTTTTATGCTTATTTTTACTATATTTGTTAACAAAATATATATTTTCTGCAGTAGAAAATCCAGACTTTGTTTAATAAGAAAAAGTTAAACAAACTAGTTCAACATTTTTACGTCAATTTTCAGAAATTAAAAATTAGGCCTTACCTTCATTTTTAAACCCCTATAAAAAAAGTTTCACAGGTCTAGTTTGATATTTTACTACAAGAAAAGTTACTGGTTTTGGGTACTTTTGTTACTCATAAATAAAGGCAATTTATAGTCACACACGCCGTAGAACTGTTTTAAAGCTATAAATTATTAGGTAATTTTTCAATTTTAAAACTTACTTGGAATTACCTTATTGTTATTTTACACGTGGGGAGAAATGGGTACATTTTTGTTCCATGAACCACTTACCATGCTTTTCTGTTATCTACTAATAAATTTTTGTAAATTTAGCATCCTAAATAACTTTTTGACGGCTGTAGGTTGATATAGACCACTTTGGGTATCATCGCTTTTCATAAATCACAAAATCCATGCTCAAAACAATGCTATCAAAGACGATATCATAAACAAGCGTTAACCAAAATTAATAAATTAACGGCCGAGTGATGATCGCGTTGTTTAATTTAGCATTTGTTAAAAGTTAACAACGGTTTAGAATGTTTAACAAAACGTCATTGTCAGTGTTATTCAATGATTTTAGTAGCCAACCTGTCAAAATCTGACATTTTGTTAAACATTCTAAACCGTTGTAACTTTTAACAATTGCTAAATCCATTGTTAAATTAGACAACGCGATCATCACTTGGCCGTAACTGTTTCTCCTTTTTTTTCTGTCTTATACCCACATATTTATGATTTATAGGATCTTCAAGCTGTGTTATAATTATGTCAAAATTTGAGTTATATACTTAACTATTCTACTATATTATGCATAACCTTTCAACTTTATAATATATATTATAATACTCAACATCCTTTTAGGAAGTTATCCAGCCAAAGGACTATGGGGTATCAAACATACAAGAAAACCTGTAGACCATTTAGTATCGCAAGCAAAAAATTTACCCTCTGGAAAAATTCTACCAATAGTTAATGTAGAAGTATCAAAAGACGGTTTTAAATTTACCGAGATGGTTGGCAAAAAAACAGAAGGAGCTACTAACAAGTTCACTGTGGAAGTAATATCCTATGGAGTACAAGATTTGGTATACACTCGAGTTTTTAGTATGATTATTGTAGCAGATGAGAGTCTTAAAAGTGGTAAGTTTACTAAAAGTAATACCTTTGACTCTTATGATTTCAAAATTAGGAATTTAACGTTTAGGTACGATTAACCAGCTAAACAAACATATTTTTAGAAAGTTTTACATCTAGTTTCCTGCATATTCCTTATGCCTGTCTTCCCATTTTAAAAGTCATATTGCAAAAGTTTCTAATTCAAAATAAAAGTCTCATTAAGCGTGTTTCTGGCTTGATTTGTGTACTATAAAGAAGTTTTTCTTATAAATAAATTTGTTTTTAAAATATTCTGTGTGCTAAAATAAAAAGCTATTTATGTACTTTAGAATATCATTTTAATTGTATTAATAAGACCCGTCTAATATCTATATATTATCTATTTAATTACTTAAGATAAAAAGATATAAGTAGAAATACTGTTAAAGTACCAGTTCTTTTTAAACTTTAATGTATTAAAAAAATTACAACCAAAAAAAAATTTTTTTTTGAGCTATAACTTTTTTAAAATTGGCTGCGTAAATCATAATTGAAGGCCTTGGTTCAAAAATCGGCCAAGTCCTAAAATCAAAATTTGAGGAAATTGTAAAACATAACTGGACATAACTGGTTTTTGTTCCAGAAGGTATGGTCAGCCAAGTCCTTCGAGCATTTTAAACCATTAATATACTTCGGACCTGTTTGATTTTTGCACCAATTTATTAAGGATGCTTTAAATTATAAACCCAGTGAAAAAACGCAATTTTGGCAAAAAGTGGACTTGGCCGGTTTTTGCATCAAGGTCTTCAATTGCTTTTTTAATTTTGCAGTTTTCTATTTGGCTCTATTTTTTAATAATAAAAAATGCAATATATAGGGTGATTCATGAGGAAATGTCAATACTTCTGGTTAGTAGTCAGGGTCCAAAAATAAACATAAAAGTCTTTACAAATATGGGTCCCCAAGGCCTTCGTTTCCGATATACAGGGTGTTAAAGTACATGCATGGGCACTTTATGTGTATTTGATGAAAATTATTAAACCCAGCTTATGTTTTGCTGAACATAATTTAAGAACAATAATTTCATTGAAAATTAAAATACGTATTGTTTAATTATACATTTTGTTTTATTTTTATAAAATTTTGCTATAATAAAATCAGATGCGTCGTAAGTTTTTTAAATCGAAATATCTCGAAAACGGTTGCTCATATCAACTTTTAACAGTTATAACTTTTTGACGTAAAAATAACAAAACAATTTATTAATTTACCTAAAAATGTAAAACAGGGCCGTACCAAAAAGTTGTGATTGTTCAAAATGGTAAAAAGACGTGTAGGTGGCCCCCCTACAAGTAAGAGCTGTACTAAGATCAAGTTCGAATCCGCCATACCAAAAAACCCCCGGATACAAATTTTTACTCCAATATTTACATAATCATAGATTTTATTTAAAAAAAAGAAAAATTAAATAAAAAAATTAACACCCTGTATTTCGGAAACGAACGCTGTGCGGACCCATATTTGTATAGACTTTTATGTTTATTTTTGGACCCTGACTACGTACTTAAAGTTTGACATTTCCTCATGAATCACCTTGTATATCTAAGTTGCAAAAACATTTTTTATGGAAATTTGTTTTTAATATATTGGTTAGAAATTAAATATAACCTTTAAAAAATGTACGTATATAAATTAATTAATTTATTTAAGTCTTTTTGGACTTACCGTATATTAATTAGTAAGAATTTAAAAAACCTTATCTATAACAATAAAATTATAATTTTTATAATACTATTTTTATTTTTATAACCTTTCCTTAAGGTCAGCGTTAATAGAATATTAAAGTACATATAAGTGGATATTAGGATCTTTAAAACACGCGCGATTTTTCGAGTACGGCGGCGACGCGACGGCGTAGCCGTAGTTTTCAAAATAGAGCAAATGTTTTAAAGACCAGTTATCCACGAATACTTTACGCTATTTTTTATTGCTTTTAAAACATTTCTTTTATTTTATTTGATACTATAAAGTACTTATGCAGATCGATATTTTCTTTCTTTAAAAAAATGTCTGACATAAAATATTTATTAAAATAGTTGTATAAGTTAATGGTGCAAGTTGACAAAACCTAATTTTGGCATTACCATCTTAGTAAGTTATTTTCTAGTTAAAGAAGTGGAGTATAAATAAATAAATAGCACAAAAGATAGATTTTCATACATATTCGCATTTTAAAACTGGTATTTAGGTAAAAAAAAAAAATATCATTTAGGTAGGGTCGGATTTTTTATCAAATAATCATCCCGTTTCTACGTTTTAGGTAAGAAAGTAGGTAAAAAAAATAAATCTAATAAAACTTTTTTAACAAACATAAAATGTTGTTTTTAATTAATATAATATACTGCATGTCAATAATTTTTTCCCATGTTAAATAAACTTTCTATGGTTTAAGTGAGTACCGAAACAAATCTTGTATAAGTTAATTTATCCCTTGTCACATTACTTTATTAAAATATTTTGACTAAATGTTGGATAAAAAAAGAACTAATAATAAAACGTGTGTGTTTAAAAATACAGTGGTCCCCAGAAGATTCCCCTTACCTCCTACGCCTTAAAACCCTGACTATAATAGCAGTGTGTTTTGCATTTTTCTCTGTGAGTTCATAATTAATAGGTTTTTAATAGTCTATATTATTAATATCTATGTCTATTTAATATCTAATCTGAATCTTTTAAATGCTACGTTAATTCTATATTAAAAGCATTTTCCATTTAAACACCTTTAACCTCTAGAAAGTTTTTATTGGTGGGAAGAAGCCCTTTCTGCCTTTGGCTTTAATTATTCTAATTTCACTACTGTTTAGAAAAAATGCCCAAAAGTTTACAGTCAGAAAAGGGTGCGCAAACCAGTAGCTGCTACTTTGGGTGAACGAAGTAGAACGATCACAGACGTGTTTTGTATGAGTGCTGCAGGTAACTATATACCGCCTATTCATCCAAGGCCAAGAATGAATAAATGACCAATACTCAAATATGAATGGATAAATAAGGAGCTATATCTGAAATGGTTACAACACTTTAAAAAATATGCGAAACCTACGACTGTTGACTCTGTGCTACTTATCGTAGACAATCACTCAAGCCACATTTCCATACCAGCATACGATGTCTGTAAAACAAATCATATTCATGTTGTGTCTCTGTCGCCCCACACATCACATCGGTTACAACCCTTGGATCTAACGTTTTTTGGACCACTCAAAAATGCTCTTTACAGGGAGTATAATCTTTATTTGACATTCCGAGGTCACGAAAAAATTACCGAATATGTTATCGAAGCGATTCTGAATATCGCTTTTATGAAGGTGGCAACCATGGAGAAAGCTGCATCCGAATTTTGTTTATCCGGTATATGTCCACTTAATCCAAGCAAATTAAATGAAGGCGATTTCGCACCTGTAACTGAATTAAGGCCATTTGATGTGGAAGCTTTTACTGAACCTACAGCTGTCCCTTCAACATTACAAAAGCTTGAACCTCAGGTAAATAAGGAATGTTAAATAAGACAGAAACATTTAAATAAACACCTTCAGGTAAAGTGTCTATCGAAGAAAACTGTCCCTCCACATCTTCTACTTTAACTCAAGATTTTTGACCTTTACGTCCAAATTAAATAACTGTTTTTTCAAGTTCGCTCCAATCCCAAAAAACAATTTAAACGAAAAAACAAGAAAAGCTTCTCGTACAAAGCAAACTTACAAGTACCCTAATAAAGCATATATTAAAAGAAGCTCTGGAAAAAAAGAACAGCAGGGAACAAAATAAACTAAAACCAAGATGTGGAAAATAGGAATTAGCCGAGAAACGTAAATCTAGAATATCAAAAAAAAACACAAAATGTGAGCGCTAACGATAAACTGGAAAAATCTTACTTTACTTTCTCCTCCATCCCATCAAGAAAATTTTTATGGAAGTGATAACAGTAAGAGATCTAAAAAAATATGCCACAAAAAAGTTCGAAGACGTATAGACCACTCTCCAGAAGTGAAGAGTGTCAAACATAAAAAAACACCCTTCTGTCACATGCAGAATTTGCGGAAAAGAAGGTAAAAATGAGCTATGGTATAGATGTAAGTTATGCGGATCATGGAACCGTGCAGCATGTACCGGCGAAGACTCTTCAATAGATTATATTCGCGATTTTGGTAAACTAAAAATATTTTGATTGTATATTATTATATTTTTCTAGTATTAGGATAAAAAAATGGTCATTTTATAAATGTTGATAGTCTGTTTGATACCTTTTTCAATGCGATTTCTAGATCATGTCCAGCTTAGGTGCGTACGATTCCCCCACTTTCCCCTAACTTATAATTTAAAAAACTTTATACTTTTAACAATATTTGTTATTTTATTTCAGCAACACCTTTTATATGCCACAGTTTCGTATGTGACTCTAGACATCAAGCCAGACAAATAACGTATGCTTTAGCAGCTACTTTTCAAGATTATGGAAGAAAGGTGAAAGAAGAATCCAAAGAAACTGGTAAACCTCTAAAAAGGTTGGCAATTGACCTGAGGACTCCAGAAGAGCAAGCTGAAGACTCGGATGGGGAAACAGACGCTTAAATGTTTTAAAATATATGATATTAGATTTATAGATATTGTAAATACATTTAAATAGATTATATTATATATATTTATATATATATATATATATATATATATATATATATATATATATATATATATATATATATATATATATATATATATATATATATATATATATATATATATATATATATATATATATATATATATATATATATATATATATATATATATATATATATATATATATATATATATATATATATATAAACCCAAATGTAGCTATTACTTAAAATTATTTTGTAAAACAATATTACTAAAAAAACTTTGAAAAAAAATTACAGCTTTTTTTTATTAGTTACCCAAAAACACAAAATGTTGAGGTTAATGGCTAAAAGAGGTATTGGTGAAAAATTATTCATCCATTTTTATTTTTGTATTGACATTATAAATTACTACTTGACAGGTCCAAAAGATGTGATTTATTGGTATTAAAGTTATTATTTCTAAAAATAGTGTCTATATGTGTTTTACATAATTTTAACATTCCAATTGATCATTTATTATGAATGCGTAATTAATAAGGTCTAAGATAGTTCTTTGTGTTACTCAGTAATAGTGTACACTATTTTACAGTTTTTTACGTAAGCGCTCTTATGGAAGGTGTATTTTAGGACTATATGGGTAAAAAAAGTCTAAAATAGAGTATAATTTTTCTGGATAACAAACAGACCTTATATTGGGCGCATTCAGGTCCATAGCGCTACAGCGCTTTATACAGCAGTAAAGCATATAATTTTATTGCTTGATCGCTTCATAATTTGAAAAGTAATCTTACTTTTCTGTCTGTTACAAAAGTACCACCAAAAGTGAAATGAAAATATAGAAACTAGTGTTTCTGAATATCATTAATAATAATAAGAAATAACAATAATATTTATTGATAAATGAATTTGATATAAAATAAAATTATATATATATATAAAAATAATATAATTAATATATTTTTTTTTTTTTTAAAACCCAAATTGTATTTTAATTTTAAACTTACTAAAACTGAAATACTTTTTTCAAAACAAATGATTAATGGGGGAGTAATATTCCCAATTTGATTAATTATAAAACAGACGAAATTTGATTGATTTCAAATGGCATATGGTTAAAAACCATTGATCATTTATTATGAATGCAATTATAAGTCTAAGATAGTCTTTGTGTTACTCAGTAATATGTACACTATTTTACACTTTACGTAAGCGTTTGGAAGGTGTATAAGGGTAAAAGTCTAAAATAGAGTATAATTTTCGGGATAACAAACAGACCTTATATTGGCGCATTCAGGTCCATAGCGCTACAGCTTTATACAGCAGTAGAAAGCATATAATTTTATTGCTTGATCGCTTCATAATTTGAAAAGTAATCTTACTTTTCTGTCTGTTACAAAAGTACCACCAAAAGTGAAATGAAAATATAGAAACTAGTGTTTCTGAATATCATTAATAATAATAAGAAATAACAATAATATTTATTGATAAATGAATTTGAAATCATGTTTTTTTTTATAAATTTTAAAGTATCTACTTTGTATTTAAAGGTGCTTCCTATCCAGTACAGAAACTTTAAGTATATTTAAAAAAATCATTTTATTGCCTTTGAAAAGAAATTGTGTTATTAAAGTGTTCATTGTTTATAATAAATTCACATAAATGAAGATTAATAATATTAATACCCTTTGTGTTCAAATTGGTGACGAAACGACTTCAGGGAAAGCAAAATCTAAAAACAATTGTTATTTGTTTAACCGTCGGCGTCGTACCCTCTCGATTTATTTTGTATCCCTAGTGCATTTACTCTCAAGTAGTATTGATTTTAACATTCAGCCATCAGTTTTAGAAGTTGTTTTTATCATCTGGTTTCATATTCCTATAAAAAAATACATATACAAAGTGTATGTTAACTTTTAGCTTAAGAAATCAGAATGGAATAATAAAAATTTATTTAGGCTCTAAAAAATGTAAATACTTCTTAAAGCCAGTATAATTTATACGATTTGAATAGAAAATAAAAAGCCGACAGATTAACTTTTTTTACAAGAATATATTAGGTTTACTTGTATAAGTACGCACATAACTTGTTTTATTTAAGATTATTAACTATTTTCAAACCAAAGTTTTCCTGAGGTTTGGATTGGTCGCGGTGGTACTATTAGTTGGCCTCCTAGATCGCCATACCTCACGCCGTCAGACTATAATTTATGGGGTGTAAAGTTACATTCTAATCTGGCAGCTTACTAGCTGCACACTCAAAAGTTGTCTGTATATAAGGCATTTAAAAACATTACTTAATTAAAATTACGACCTGACTGTAGATAAATAATAACAGCCCTATTAGTAAATGTATCTTTACAGAAGGAAGTCCTAATGTTGTATCTCGTTAAACTAAAATTACTTACTTTTTTATGTTAAATCAACTTGCTAAGGAACATAATAAATAAGATTGTTTTTCTTCAAACGTCCGTAAAACCGTCATTACTTGGCGACCGCAAAGTTTTATTTTTCTACAGCCGGAGCTTTATTTTTTACTTTCCCGCCGGCGAAGGAAAAAGTAAAAACAGCTTTATGTTACATTACTATAGTAACTAGTTATCGAAACCGGTCTAAGCCGCCTTGCAAACCCACTTATCTTTAATAATTATTACTATTAAAAAGAGATGTTTTTGCATTATTTGTCGACGTTTGAAAAGAAAACAGCATATTTTCTTTTAAAAAAGTTACTTTTCCTCCATATAAAATAATATACTATTTTAATCTCAATTTCCTAATATTCTGTCTGATCCATTGTATTTGGTAAAATATGTCAATTTAATAGCCTACAGTAATTTTTCATCTTTAGTTATCTCATCTATAATCATTAAAGCAAGGTCTTTATTGTTGTGAAAATTGTTTATAAAAAAATCCTTAGCCTCTTCAATAACTAGATGTCATACATTGTCCTTTAGAAATCCCGACCAAATTGTCATTGCCATTTTTCTTAGCGAAATCACACTTATCTTTTTTACTACTTTTTTTTACTGATTCAGTAAATTTAACTTTATTTGTTACTGTAAGTTTTTTTTATAAAAATATTTTTTTCTACTTGCGTGCACAAAGTACTTACTTTGCGCACGCAAATGGGTGCGCAAAGTTTAACTTTGCACACGCATTTTTGTTCTGCATATTTGCCGTATTTATGGTCGATTTTTTAATATATATAATAATAACTTCTGGATGAAATGATATTAAAAAAAAGGGTTCTACATATTCTTTTATTGTGCTTTATTGAATTTTAGATACGTAAATATCCCATATCAATTTTCTTTATTATCATTATAATATTTTTCCATGCACCATGTATTTCATAGACACTATGCTAAACAATAAAAAATCAAAGAATTTTTCTTGTTGCTGCAGCAACCAAGTACAAACATTTTCTAATGTCACGGAAGCATGAGAAAATTCGGTAAAAAGTTTAAAATAAGTTTCTAAGAATGGAGGAAGAATTGCCAGACGATGTTTTAAAAGCCGCAAGTTTGGCCAACTTAGAGCTCCTGTCGGCAAAATCAAAAGAAAAGTACGAGAAACAGTATAATTCATTTAAAACATGGTGTGAAGAAAAATGCGTTAGAACTTTGAAAGAGAAGGTACTTTTAGACTATTTTGGAATTTAGTCCAAATACTTTATGGTCAAAATACTCTATGCTGAAAAGTGTTTTAAAGATCAAGAAAAATGTAGATATCGGCAAGTTTTATAAGTTAGCAGCATTTATTAAGAAACAAAATGTAGGCTTTCGGCCAAAAAAGTCAAGAATTTTTTCAAAAGAAGAAATATCTACATTTATTAATGAAGCACCTGATGAAATATAACTTTTGATAAAAATTGCGACCATTTTCGGACTTGCTGGCGCCTGCAGAAGAGAAGAACTCGCAAAAATGAAAACATCCGACATCGAGGACAAAGGCAACCTAATTGTTGTGAAGATTCCAGACGCAAAAAACTATACCTCACGTACTTTCGTCCTGTCTGATGAGATCAACGACGGAAAGTATTATTTGTTCTTATATCGGAAGTATACAGCATTACGGCCACCGACAATACGTCAACGGTTTTTCGTATATTTCAAAAGGGGAATTTGCACACAACAATGCGTTGGGATCAATACAGCTTCGACAGCTTCAAAAAAGCTTGGATTCCTCTTCCGACCCAGAAAATATTTCTCTTCTTCCAATCTGTACATACACTATGTACGTATCCCAAATCGGACCCTCTTTAGAATATTGTTCTTATGTCTGGGGAATTTCGTCTCCTACAACACTTAGCATTCTGGACTCCAATCAAAGAAGAGCCGTTCGTCTTATTAATGATCCAATGCTCACAGAAAGGCTTTCTCTTCTTGCCCACCGTCGAGCTGTGGGGGATCTGTCGCTCTTCTATAGGTATTTTCACGGCTTCTGCTCAGAGGAATTGGCCAGTATAATTCCTTCTCTGGCGGCTCCCAACAGAGCAACACGTAGTGCAACTTTTATGCATCATTTTACAGTTTAGTTAGAGAAGCCCCGAACTTCCCACTTTCTTCGTTCCTTCATCCCTAGAGTGTCGAAGACTGTGGAACCTGCTGCCCGCAGAAGTTTTTCCTTCTCCCAATCTCCAAATATTTAAGTCCCGTGTGAACAAACTCCCTCTCACCACACTTAAGACACCCACGGTACGTTAGTACTTAGGCATCAGCCTTCGTGGACTGTCCCAAGATTAAAAAATAAAAAAATACATTTGGGAAGATGCCTTCTGAGATAGCAGCATTTTTAAAGTGCTGAATCCAGAGCTATATACCGGCCACAGCTTCCGGCGATCTTCTGGAACGTTACTTGCAAATTTCGGAAAAGGACTCATAGATATAAAGTGGTTAGGCGGTTGGAAATCGACAACGGCAGCCGAGGGATACATTGAAGAATCAACAGGCTACAAAAAGGGGTTAAGTAAAAAAAATTTAAACTGCAACCAGCCAAAAACTCTCAAGAAGCGAGATGAAATGTCCTGTACCACAGACGCTGTTCAATCAGCTAAAACACAAGATTTCGTCTTAACATCGAGCAGCGAACCATCATCGACGTTCCTAAGAAATCATTTGAAATCGGCCATAAACCTTCACCATACAACTAATTTTACTTATAACATTAGTATTGTTAATAATAATTAATAATAGTTTTTTTTTGTATAATCAGTTGAAACAAAAATGTAATTATTTACTTTGGGGTTTTTAATTTTTACTGAAATATTCGTATAATAATCATATTCTTTAATTAAACGCTCGTAGAAAAAGTATTCGCAAGTAGAAAAAGTATTGTTCTTAATACTTGCGCAAAGTGACTTTTCCGCACTTAAAGCTTATCCGAACTCCGCTTCGCGTCGTTCGTCTAACAGCTTTGGCGTGCGAAAAAGTATCACTTTGCGCACTTATTAGGAAAATAACTATATGTACCACAAACTTTTTCTGACTTAATAAGTTCCTCAGAAATACCATCGTGATGAGCTGTCTTAAAAAAAATAAATATATTGGGCACCAATATATATATGTATCTGTTTATTCTGTGCGTTTTTGTAATTTCCAGTTAACACCAAAAATTATTGTTAAACATAGGATATAAACACCTAAAATAAGCTTTGCACTTCTTTCGCTTTGCTAAAGATTTGTTTGTTATATGCTAGAAATTTTTGCAATGACACAATGTATAAAACAGTTTATTATTATTATTTTACAATTCGATAGCCAATAGAGTTATCTAAAACGTTTTTATCAAAAATGTAAAATGTACAAAAAAAACAAATAGGTAGGTATAAACAAAAAATTAAAATCTCCGACATTACAAAAATATATTAAAGAAATAAATACAAAAAATTAAAAGTTTATTACTAACACTAAAAATAATAATACTTTAATTATGGAAAACACAGGTTGTTCATTTCAGTACTTCCCACCCAAAATTTCTCTGCAACTATCTGCATACTTAGGCTTTATTGTTGTTACCATTGTAAGGTTTTGCTAACCTGATTGATAATAAAAAGTTGTAAAACGATTATTCGCATTTTTATACAAGGTGTGAAACATTTATTTTTATATAATTTCCTGAAACACGTAAAATTTGTTTTCGAGGGGGACAACTTTTTACCTAATAATTGACTTGTCTCCTAAGATTCTTAAATGGAAAGGGGTATCAAACAATACCTTATTTTAAAGGTATTTAAATTTCCAAATTTTGGCACTTTACTTTTTAAAATCGATGTTTCCATTTTCATCATATCAAGACAAAACTGGATTTTATTCTTTTAAATACATATTTTGACAACTAGCAAGTCAATAGTATACTTAACTGGATTAAAATTAACCTTATTTTTAAATGTATTCAGGTGAACCCCTCTTTCAAAGGTTTACTGTGGGTCCTTTTGGTACGAATCTTAATTGCGTCAAATTTTTGTTGCAACTGAAATTTCTTTAGGTTCTGTTCATAAAGCCAGCAAAGCTAAATGAAGACAATTTTGACAAACGGATTGAGTTTTGTGAACAAATGACCACTATGATTGATAACAACATTTCTAAAACTATCTGTTTTACTGATAAATGTGAATTTTATTTAAATGGTTTTATAAACATGCATATGCATATGAGTTTGTACAAAAACATTCCCAGTAACTTGAAATACTTAATGAATGGGCAGGCATTTTAAGGAATTAAGAAATAGGTTCATAATTTATCAAAATGGGTTCATAATTTATCGATATCGATAAATAGTGTTGGGTATTTAGATATATTGAAAAAGATTATGAATTCACTAATTACTAATTCCATTAAAAATCAGCTCGATAGAAACGAAAATAACCTAGTTGATAAAAATCAGTTATATTATCAACAAGATGGAGCTTCTTCCCACTATGCTCTTCCAACCAGGTAATGGATACGTTTTCTGATAAATGGATAGGGCGAATGGGACCCATCGAGCGGCTTGCTCGTTCTTCTGATTTGACGCTCTTAACTGTTTTTGTGGTCACCTAAGAAAAATATTTGTTCGGGGTAAACTTGAATAACGTTTATACCATTATTTGGCGGATAACGGTCTTAATTTTGAACAGTTTTTAAAGTGATATTTGACAGTTTTTATGGTTATAAAAATTAACTCTTAAATAATTGTGGAAATTAAAACGTAAAATAAATAAAAATTATCAGTAGCCTTATAGGCTTTATTTTTGGTGGTAGGATTTGGGTAATAAAATAACAAAGAGCTTTTAAAACGAACTTGACATTTAAATGCAAATAAAAGGTGCTTTTATCCAAGTGGGGTTTACACTTAATAACTTCTTAAAAACTAGCAAATAAAAAATATACTAAATTATAAGAAACTGTTTCTAGATGATAGACACCATAATAAACACGCTAAAAGATAAACACCAAAACTTATGGATTTAAAAGACCTTTAAAATAAGCCGCAACTTAGCACTCTTTCCTAATTATGATTTCTTAAGGGTGAACTTGGATAACTTTAAAAATAGAAATGTCTTAGTTACCTGTATTTATTGATTTAGTAGTTAAAAATATGTATTAAAGTATTTAAAAGAATAAAAAATTCCTATAAAAAGATTTTTCTCCAGTTTTTTCCTGATATCTCGAGAATGAGCAGATCTCTTTTAAAAATAAAGCGCCAAGTTTTAAGGATTTTAAATACCCATAAAATGAGGTATTTTTGATACCCTTTTTCATTAACGGTTCTTAAGAAGGTAGCTACAGAAAGCAAAGGGTAAAAGAAGGTAAGTCAATTATTAGGTAAAAAGTTGTTCCCCTCGATAATAAATTTGACGTGTTTCAGGAATTTCACAAAATTATGTAGTTGCGGAGAAATTTTGGATAGGAAGTCCTGAAATGAACAACCTGTATATTTTTACCCTGATTACATTTTAAGTAGTGATGTCTTGTGTACTATTTCCTATATTAAGTATAACACACTTTACAAATATTATAAAATATTATTCGTTATGGGTTCAATAAAAAACATATACAATGTCTGCCAAAAAGTATGTACTAAATGGAAAATATTTAATTAAATTTGGCTACAATTTAAACATTATTAATAAGATATCCGATAAGGTAGGCTTTAATATCCGTTATTGTTTTTATTAAAAAAAAATGAAATAGGAGAGTATACCTAGTTAGGATAACAAAAAATAAACAATATTTTTTAACCAATCCATAATTTAAAAAACAAATCTAAAATTATGCAAAAAGAGTTGTTTTTATTTTTTAAAAAACTGTACTAGAAAAAGGTTATTTATACGCTATACCGGGTGTTTCTCAAAGGTGGTTCCCCCTTATAACTTTTTTATTTATTAAGATGGGAAAATCAAATTTGGCGTGTCCATATATGACCTTAAAATGCATTTAATGACGTTCAATTATTTCTGACGATTTCCGGTTTCATCGGAAATGACCTCAACTTTTGAATTTTAAATGGAACACCCTGTATTTTTTCTATTTATTCGAAAATGACATCCTAAATACAAGGACACTCCATACGTCAACTTTTGACATTTTCCTTTAAAACTATTTAATGTTTTAAAATTCAATCTAGAGTGCCATAACGTCGTTAAAACAATCAATTTTAAGCCAAGGAGGAGTGAAAAAATAGCTTTAATTATCTGACCTATTTTATGCCTTTTTCAGAAAGGTAAAAAGATTCCAAAATTTTATTTTTAGAAATAACTCATTTTTTTCAAATTGAATGGTGGCTCGTTGGCATATTTGAAAAGAGCATTTTTTTGTGAATAATTTGATACCCCACACTTAATATTTGGAGTTAAATCAACACTAAAAAAACCAAAAAAAAAAATTGGCATAGTAGTTGTTGCTTATAAAACTATTAAAACATCCGGGCCGTGGCATTCGATTAAAAGAGTCATATGCATTTCGGCAATTTTGTCAGGTAGGTTTGGAAATAAACAAAAACATGATTTTAACAATGATTGTTACATAATTTAATTATTAAATGCGAGTCAGTAATTTAAAATTATTGCTGTGTTTATTAAAAATGCATTTTGATTTAAATAGGTACCTATAAATATAATAATTAATAACAATAATATAATAATTATTATTCTAATAAGCAACGACTACTATGTCTATTTTTTAGTTTTTTTAGTGTTGATTTAACTCCAAATATAAAGTGTAGGGTATCAAATTATTCACAAAAAAATGCTATTTTCAAATATGCCAACGAGCCACCATCGTTTCATTTGAAAAAATTAAGTTACGTCTAGAAATAAAATTTTGAAATCTTTTTACCTTTCTGGAAAAGACATAAAATACATCAGATAATTAAAACTATTTTTTCACGCCTCCTTGACTTAAAATTGGTTGTTTTAACGACGTCATGGCACTCTAGATATAATTTTTAAAAAATTAAATATTTTTAAAGGAAAATGTCAAAACTTGGGGTGTCACTGTATTTGGGATGTCATTTTCTATCGAATAGATGTGTGTTCCATTTAAAATTCAAAAGTTGAGGTTATTTCCGGTAAATCCGGAAATCGTCAGAAACAATTGAACACGTCATTTAATGCATTTTAAGGTCATATATCGACATGCGAAATTTGATTTTCCCATCTTAATAAATAAAAAAGTCCTAGGGGGCAATCACCTTTGAGAAACACCCGGATAGGTGTTGTGCAAAAGGTATGTAAAAGTAAATGATTTGAATTAGAAGATTAAAATATTATAAGAAAAACCAGATATTGGTAGGTTTTTAAATTTATGCGGAAGAAAATTCAAATTTTTTTACGTTATTATTTTTTTTGGAGTTTTGTCTTAATAAATTTAATTTAAGACATACTGGAAACAACATGGCAACTTTTAATAGGTTGCTCCTAAAGCGAGTAAAACCTGAGGTCAAAAACTACTTTTTAGCAGACATTGTATATCCTCGAAAAAACTTTTAACTTTAAAGGCTTAAGTAGGCATGTTTAGTGTGTATAAGCCAAATACAGTAAATTCAGTAGATACATGTTTGGGTACATGTGAAACATGTCAAATATTTTTGATATGTAGCGGATATTCGGAAGTATATTTTATTGTTAATTCTATCGAATTTAGCAAGCGAAAAGGAATAAAAAAACAAATTTAATAATTAGAAAATAACGACATTAATATTTATAGTAAAATAATTAAAAAGATGCTTCTTATGTGTCCCCTAAAATATTGATTTTCGAAAATTTTCGAAATTTCATATGCAAGTGATAAAATAGTTATGTAGATACATAATTTATTACATCTGGCTAGTACAATCCATAAATAAGTTATCAAAAATTATGGCCAAAGTGTATACTAGACATAAAACTGAAATTCATCACAGATGATGGCAGGATAATTTGTCTTGTCTCGATTTTTCATTATTTCCTTTATTCATTAACTACTGTTTTTTCCAAGTAGTTTTGTTTTGCAATGTTTTCTAGAGTCTTTGCTGTACTTTTGCCAGTATCGTTTACTAGGTTTCTTAAAAATCCGTTTTCCTTTTGTAGTAAAATGTAGGGGTGATCATATTCTTCCACTTGTCCAGCGTTCATTACTAATATTTTATCAGAATCCATAACAGTGTGCAATCTAAAAAAAATATTATTTAGTTTAATAAATTTAATGCACACTATACACAATAAGTTTATATATGACAAAAGACTAATACATATTCCTATATCCTTTACATTGGCTACTTTGTAAATTAATGTTGTTTACTTGTGTATTATTTTTAATTTAATATTGTTATTTAAGTAATAAAATATTTTTTAAATAAGTTGAAATACTTCAGTAGTTACTATTTTTTGTTATTTTTGTATATAGTCCAAGAGCCGAAGAGAGATCGTTCTTCACTCATCTGTTAACCGGATGAAACCCATTTTTTTGTTAATCTTACACATAAACAAATGCATTTTGACTATATTGCATATCAAAATATGGTCAAGACTATTTTTAATTAAATTAACTTTAATCAACTTTTTTTTAAAACTTTGACTATGTGATAACTAAATAAATTTTGTATAGATCGAAATTTTGAACCATACAAAACATGCTTAGCTGGTCTTGCCCGCTCATTTTTAGTCAAGACTATCTGACAAGCAGGTGCAAACAGGTAAGTTTTTATAAGTGACTATTATAATTTGAGAATAAAGATAAAAAAAATGTTCAAGTGACCTATTGACAAGCTTTAGAGTTTATAACGCAGTTGCGCGCGCGAGAGAGAGAGACCGAATCGCCCGACAAGTGTGATAGAAGAATACAAAGTATGGCCGCTGCGCCCGGCGTATTCGTCAAATCAGAGAAGTGCGCAAGATCGCTTTATATAGAACAGTGAAAGACAGAGCTTGTCTATAGTCTAGTAACATTTTAAAGTGACAACTAATAAACTTTTTTTTTGTTTAATTTACAGTTTGATATATTTACGTGAACGCATTATAATTATTTTATCAATTACTAAATATTTAATATAGAGGTACTAAATTATTCGCTAAAATTAAATGTTAGTAATTGTTGGTTTATTTTTAATTTTCTTATTTTTATTTATTTTTGGTAACACACAAAACACTTTTTATCAATTTTTTAATTTAATTTTTAGTGACATTATAAACTTCAAAGCTTGACAATAGGTCACTTGAACATTTTTTTTCGCTGGCAAGAGTATATCAAGGCGTTTTATATTTAATTATCTTTATTCTCGAATTATAATAGTCACTTATAAAAACTTATCTGTTTGCACCTGCTTGCCAGATAGTCTTGACTAAAAATGAGCGGGCAAGACCAGCTAGACATGTTTTGTACGGTTCAAAATTTCGATCTATACAAAATTTATTTAGTTATCACATAGACAAAGTTTTTAAAAAAGTTGATTAAAGTCAATTTATTTAAAAATAGTCTTGACCATATTTTGATAGGCAATATAGTCAAAATGCATTTGTTTATGTGTAAGATTAACAAAAAAAATGGGTTTCATCCGGTTAACAGATGGGTGATGAACCATCTCTCTTCGGCTCCTCTTTTAATAGTGACAGGCTGCATTATTCAAAAAAGGTTTGAGTTTGAACAGAGCAATATATTCTTGTCAATTTCAGTTT